>CAUYPK010066741.1:0-10882 GCA_963574355.1 Loris lydekkerianus | reverse complement strand
GCAGATATCTGGCTTGAGTTTTTGTATCCAGTCAGCCAACCTGTGCCTCTTTAGAGGACAGTTTAAACCATTCACATTAATTGAGAATATTGATAAGCCTTTTGAGAGTCCGGTGGACATTTTTAATCCTGTTGTGATGGTGGAAGTTGGAATTTGATCAAAGTTTTTTGGGTGAGTTTACTTTTGTGGTGGAGGATTGCGCTGGTCTTTATGGAAGACAGGTCTGAGAATATCCTGGATAGCTGGTTTAGTTATGGCAAATTTCTTCAACATGTGAATGTCATTGAAGTATTTAATTTCTCCGTGATAAATGAAACTCAGTCTAGCTGGGTATAGGATCCTGGGTTGAAAGTTATTTTGTTTTAGGAGATTAAAAGTTGATGACCATCCTCTTCTAGCTTGGAACGTTTCAGCAGAGAGATCTGCAGTTTTTCTAATATTCTTCCCGTTGTAGGTAATGGTTTTCTTTTGTCTGTTAGCTTTCAGAATTTTTTCCTTCATATTAACTTTAGTGGAAATTGATTATGATGTATCTGGGGGATGTCTTATTCGGGTTGAGTCGTGCTGGAATTCTGAAACAGTCTGCTATCTGAATTTCAGAATCTCTTCGTATGTCTGGAAAGTTCTCCTGCATATTCTCATGGAGAAGAGCGTCTGTGCCTTGTGAAGCCACTTTGTTGCATTCGGGGATCCCTATAACACGAATATTGGTTTCCTTTGAATTATCCCAGAGCTCTCTGAGAGAGTGATCTGTTTTTGCCCTTTCTTTCTCATCCTCTTTGAATGTTTGGGAGCGTTCGAAAACTTTGTCTTCATTGTCAGAAATCCTTTCTTCTTCTTGCTCCATTCTGTTACTGAGGGATTCTACTGTGTTTCTCAGATCTTTGAGGGATGCAACTTCTTGTCTCAATGTGTCAAAATCTTTTGTCATTTGGTCTTTGAATTCATTGAATTCTTGAGATATCTTTTGGGTTACTGCTTGGAGTTCTAATTCAATCTTACTTGCTATCCAGATTCTGAATTCGATTTCTGACATCTCAGTTATTTGTTTGTGCCTGGGATCTAGTGCTGTGTCTGCCCCATTGATCCTTGGGGGAGTTATCTACTCTGGTTATTCATATTGCCAGAGTTTTTCTGTTGATTTGGCGTCATGATTGTTTTTCACCATTGCCTCTGGCC
Source organism: Loris lydekkerianus (assembly GCA_963574355.1). Taxonomy (NCBI): domain Eukaryota; kingdom Metazoa; phylum Chordata; class Mammalia; order Primates; family Lorisidae; genus Loris; species Loris lydekkerianus. The sequence goes on along the minus strand of CAUYPK010066741.1, from coordinate 9,703 downwards.
GTCCTCAGGGTTGGGGAGGTGTCTCTCCAAGATTAGACCCCAGTAGGATCACTCTATTGTTGCTGGATCTTTGTAGGGAGTGACCTTGTGTAGTTCCTCTGGGGCTGCTCCAGCTAGGGAGTTCTGGTTGTGGAAGCAGCTCCAGCATGTGACACACCCGGATCCAGCAACAGGGCGGGAGGTGGTGCGCACAGTTCTGGGAGTGCTTGTCACCCAGTGACTTTGGCATAGAGAGCCCAAGGCTCCAGCAGTCTCTGGCTAAGAGAAGGGCTCTGTGCAGAGGCAGGGAGGGCTCCGGAGGGCCTGTGGCTACCAGTGTCTCTGGCCAGACCAGCAGGCCAGTGTTGAGGCAAGGAGGATGCAGCATTGTGCAGCTCCCGCAGTTCCTGGTCAGGGCCTGTGGAGGCCTGGTTGGTGTGGGGTCGCTAAGCAGATCTTATGGAGGTGTGGGCGGTGCCAAGCCCAGGAGTTTGAGGTTGCTATGAGCTGTTACACCACGGCACTCTATCCAGGGCAACTGCTCAAGTCTCCAGTGTGCCAAAACCGTCTCACTCTGCCCCTAAGGGTTAAGGCTGTAAGGCAGCTCAGTCTCCACCTTTAGGCTGCTCAGTCACTAGGTTACTAGGTCCTGCCCCATCCTTGCTCTGGGACCCTGAGGGTGGAGCTTCCCCGGGCAATTCTCTCACAATGTCTCCCTGCAGGCCAACTCAGCGGCTCTGTTTCGGGCCCCAGACAATGCCCAAAGTTTTCCGCACTCCTTCTCAAGCTCTCCCCAAGGCAGTTCAACTGGGTGCCAAGTCCAAAAACACCGAAACAGTTCACAGGTAGACCTTTCCGGTTTGCAGTCTTACTGCTGCTTATACTTATGGTTGCCGGCGGGATTAGGTCGATGGAACACACGCCACCACTTGCCAGTTTTCCACTGTTTTTGTCCTCCTCTTGGGGTCCAGAAGTCCCTTGCTGACTCCCTGTATCCTCAAAGGGATGATTATAGGCAGATCCCACCAGCCAGAGATGCCTGGGGTCTTATTTCCCCAGACTCACCATGCCCTGTTGCAGGGAGGCTGTTACTCAGTCACCATCTTGGATTGTCTCCCATCTTTTCTTAAATGCCAAAAGTTGCAAACCAGTGACATGGTTAATCATCCGGAATCAGATGGCTCTTACTGACTTGGGGGTGTTCCGACCCCATTGCTTTTTGCAAGTGCAAAAGCTTTATATCAGGCTCCAGAGGTGGCAAGCCTTTGTAAGTTTCCAAGACTCAAGCGGATTACCTTAGGATGAATCTGGAAAGGTTTGGTCTGGTGGTTGGGTTTTTTTTTTTTTTTTTTTTTTTTCTCTCTCTCTATCAGGGCCTTAAAAGGGAAAAGAAAGTGTGGGGATGGGAGGGTGAGCCTTCTTGATTTTTGCCTTTGACACCAAATTGATACTATCTTCCTATCACCCTGAGGTTCTGCAGGAGGATGGAGGGTGGGGAGGAAAGCAGAGAGGTGGCCCATGAATGGTAGTTCTCAGCTTTAAGGTTATCAATTCAACTTGCTGAAGTCCCCCATTTCCCTTGTTTCTGTCAATAGATGTTTAGCTCACCCTGTATTTTCAGAATGGTGAAGCATTTCAGAGACCTAACGTCCAAAATTACTTCCAAGTTTTCTGCACTAGGCAATCCTCAATTTAATGAATTTTCTGTTCAGTTGGCATCTAGATACTAAACAGGAAAGGAAGCTGCTTTCAAATTTCCTAAAGATTTACAATATTATGTACATTTGGGGAGTATTTCCTGAGTTATGTGGAGGTGTAGGAGCCAAAGGATGCAAACAGAAAAGTATTCATTAAAAATGACAAAGGAGAGGGTAGGAACAATCAACAGAGCTTGAATGAAACAGAATTGTCTATCTCCATTCCTGGGCTAGCTTTCCAGGTGCTAACACACATTGAGAGGCTGGTAGAAAACGAAGTCTGTGCTACTCCATTGAGGAGTGTTCCTGAAGTTGGGAGACGCAGCAAACCTCTACTGGAAGACCCATGCAGGTTAGCTGTGTCTGACTTGTCTGTTCACCACCACCTACCCAGTTTAGAACAATACCACAGTAAACACTCAATAAATGCTTGCTTAGTGGGGAAAGGTAATGAAGACATCTTTCTAAAGACTGTAGGCAGACCAAACAATCAAGAAAATGTCAAGGGCCATCACTGAAAACATTTTAAAAGTAAGATAGCCTGTTAGATAGAGTAATGATTTTTCAACAGTGTGCTGTGGCATCCTGGCGTGCTGTCAGAGGATCTTTGGGTGTGCTGCAAAATTTTTAATTTTTGAAGACCATTGCTTAAATTATTTTTGAAAGCAGTTCAAAGCACAATAAGTATATTCTGTTTTATTGTTTGATCAACATAATTTAAGTGTATCATGGAAGTTTAACTATATGTTCAAGTGTACTGTGAGATTAAAAAAAGATTGAAAAACACCGGGATAGAGAAAATCTGAGGAAAACTGGAGGAAAAAACATAGCACAATCTTAAGAGTCTACATAGTCTCAGGGAACTGCTGTACTTGTTTGGATGCTTGTGGCTCTGACATGGTGTCCTTTTGATGCACATTAGCATTTTGGTGGGGAAGCAGAAGATTCCTGAACTTTTTTTAGAATGGTGGAAATTCCAACCCAAATATATAAATAACAGAAGGGAACTTTTTTCTTAAATTGTGGGAAATAGCAGAATAGCCTCTCTGGACCTGTCTTATCTGTGTTGAGGGCAGGGTAGGAAGATGGGTAAGGCATATTCCCCTCCCTTCTTCTGCACCTTGGGCCTGCTGGCTTTTGATACAGAAAGATGCATTCACATACATGCTTATTTTTCTCTTCCCCTTGACTTCCCACTGCTGACATTTGACAATTCTCTAGCCTGCTAAGGGACATAATAACGGGCTGGAGTTTACACACAGGATTTACAGTGAGAAAAGAATAACTGAACACAATACTGGCTAGAAGCCCTTCCCAGAGTGTTGCTGCCAGGCCCTCCACGAGGAGGCTGGTCAGCCACTTCTGCTCCCTGCCTTCCCTCTGTCCCTTTCCTTCCCCTGCGCCTGGCCTGACGCTGTTGTGAGGGCCTTTCTCCATGTCCTCCCTCCCTGAGAACCGGGAGGAAAAGGTAAAATCAGACCAGTTTTGCTACAACTCAGCCATAGCCCCAAACAAACTTTCAACACAGAGCCCTTTAGTTCTTCCTTGCCCTCAATGGCTTCATTTTAGGACAGGGTTTTGGTTTGTCATTTGCATAGTCCATGGAAATGTTGTGCTTTATTTTTGTTTTACAATTTTAAAATAAGTACGCCGTGACCCTCAATGTAGGCCCCCATCTCGAGACACAAAAAGAATTCCCAAAGCTTTGTTTGTTTTGAAGATACCAGAAATTCAGGGTCAGTTTGTTTTAAAGGACCAGAGATTGCAGAATCAGCATCTGACCCCCCATCTTTTGACCAACCCACTCAAAGCTCTGATTAGGGCACAAGGCAGGGCCTCAGAAGGCCTATCTGGCTTTGCCAGAGCGAATCTTGGGAGTCTTGCTTTTTCTGAGCCACTTAGGAAAATCAGGACTTTGGTAGGTAGGTTTAGTAAATACTGAATTTTAAGTTTCTAGACTGGTTTTATGATAAAAAGAAGAGAAATACGTATAGTTTGTGGCTGAAATTGGGTCTTGGGCTGTATTTTATGTGGTCTTTTGTTTAAATGTGTGGTGGGGGAAAAAGCAATGTCTTGATGGCTGATGACTACGGGTGTCCAGAAAGGGAAAGCTGCACCACTGCTGTCTGAACTTCTGCCCTTTCTGCCCTGTTTTGATGCTGGTAATTGCTCCAAGGTCAGTAAGTGTGATGTTAACCTGTCAAAGTAACTCAGGAGAAAATATCACTAGGCTTTCTGAGAACATAAAGTGCTATATAAATGCTTAATAATCTCGCTCACCAGATCATCTCTATTTTCCTTCTCTCTCTCCCCTCACTGAATTTTGCATGTATTTGTATAGAATGTCATGAATGTAATAATACTTTCCCATATGTGATCTCATGTGGAACTCAAAACAGCTGGGTGGTCTGCAGTGCTTTCTTAGACCCATCTTACAGATGAGAAAACTGAGGAACAGTCCATAGCAGCTGTGTCAAATCACGCCTGTATGTTTCCCACCAGACATAAAGCCAGTCCTGTGCACTGGAAACTACAATCTTATTCTGTGTAAAGCCTTTTTGTGGGCTAGCAGAACAGACATCCGGCCTATTTTTATAAATCAAAGAAATTCTTTTACACAGTTTTCCCAGAAGGTTCAAGGTAGCTCTCACACAAACAACCATTTTTATCAAGTGATTTCTTTAAGAATATGTCAGTTCCTCTGAGACCTGAGGTGATAGTTCACTGAGATTGCTGTCCTACTTCCTTATAAAGTTGTCACAATTTAAGGGACAGGTAGGAGAGAAAGAAAGAGTCTTCTCCATTCAAAGATTCTCAAACCAGTTCTACTTTTATTGTTTGAGCTGGCCAAACTTCTCACCCGCTGCAATGTCTAGGAGCTCTTTTGGTCAGTCTGGTAGGTATCCATCTACCTTCTTAGGTTGACAGCCCTGCCCTTTGACCAATCTGTGCTAAGATTGCCATGTTTTCTTGCACTCATGAAATAGAAGCTTTCTTTGTAAGTCTATTCTCACTCTCCGTTTATCTCAGAAATGAAATTGCAAGTTCATTTTCTTAGCACCCTTTACTAACTGCACTTCAGTGGTCCTATTAAGTAAGGCAAACTGGATGTATCTATTTCCTAAAATAACAGCTGGGTCAGGTCTGCAAACAGTCACCGAGAATCCTTCCTTGCCTTGCTTTTTCTGCGTGGCCAGCTGCTGTTTGGATGGCAAAGGCCCACGGGAAACCAGCCCCCGAGCAGACCTCACAGGCCCTGCACCAGGGCTGCTCTCATTAAGCCTTCCAGGCTCTGCTAAATGGCTGGAGGCCTTCTCAGGAAGCTGCTTAGAAGATTGCTGAGGGACTCCCGCTGTTACACTTAGTTGACTTTCTTTCCTTTTTCTCCAAGTTATCCCCCTTATTAGAGAATCCTGTAAAACCAGGAGGAAGGAGAGGCAAGTTTTCTGGCTTATAGTCCTTCTGTCTCTCATTAGGGCCTCTTGCTCGGCGTATTCTGTGATGTGAACTTGTGAACTCAGTACTGCTTACTTCACCATCATTGCAAAATCAGCACTTAAAGATATCAAGGACCCAACAGCAGCCCGGCTCTCAGGAGGCAGGAACAAAAGCACAGCCCCATTGTACTCTCCTGTCTACTTGCCACTTTTTTTGCTGCTCACAGTTGATGGCATTTCAAGGAATAGGAATTGGACTATGGGATGCATTCTTACCCATCCTTGAGTGTTCCATGTATCATGGGTGAAGAGCACCTTTTTGGTTTCTGAAATGAATTCTGAGCACTCAGAAATAGGGAACTGGGTTTTACAAATCAGTTATGCTTTGAGTCCGTAGGAAAACCCTCAGGATTACAGTGGTGAACTCAGTCAATATGGGGCAATTAAGAATAAAGTAAAAGGACTTCAGCTTAGGATAGTTCTGAGGACCCAACTGCTGTGGTGGTGGAAATGGTTGGAGTTGTTCCGTGGGCGGGGACCGGCGGTAGAAAAATATGTCATCTCAGACCTTTTGTTCACTCTGGCTCATGTGACCTGGTCTTGGGACATGGGCCTTAGGTTCCATCCCTGTGTTTCTGGTGCAGCCTATGGGCCCAACCTGGTACTGCTATGATTATGAGGCCTATTACTGGTGACCCCTAAGGATAGGATAGGCCAAATGCAGCCTATTGGCTGCTTTTATAAATGGAATGAGGCTTTACTAGAACACAGCCAGGCTCATTTTTTTAGGTATTGTCTGTGGCTGCTTTTACACCACTATGGCAGAGCAGGGACAAACCCTGAAATATTTACTTTCTGGTCCTTTACAGGAAAAAAAAAATGCTGAAAACTGAAACATTGGCTGCCAAAGGACAAGGTGTGCCTAGTGGATTTGGAATCAAGAGGGGGGGTGTTTCAGGTACTATGACCTTGGAGTAAATAGCCCTAAAACTTAGTAAATGATATAAAACAATTGTCTCTTATGCTAATGGTTCTGTTGTTCAGATCAGCCCACCAGGAAGATGTCTTCTCTCTCTTTCATGACATGTGGGGTTCCAGCTGGAAGCCTGAACAGGTCTGGGTTCAAAAAGCAGGGGCTCCTCAGATATCTCTGTCTGTGTGTGGGGAGAGAGAGAGAGAGAGAGAGAGAGAGAGAGAGAGAGAGAGAGAAACGAGAACTTTATTCTCCTCTATGACTCAGCCCTAGTAGTCATGCCATGTCACTTCTGTTACATTCTGCTGGTTGCAGTGGTTACCAAGTTCTGCCAGGTTCAAGGAGAAACAACATAGACCACGCTTCTCGATGTCGGAGTGTCAGTCAATATGGTAGTTTTATATATGTGTATATCTGTGCCTTTGTAAAATCTGCCACTTGGAGTAAGATCCCTGACCCAGAGGGTCTCTGCTTTCAGTCTGCTTAGCCCTCCCCATCATCATCTTTGGTTTGTTACCCACGCATGCCTGCCCAGTTCAATCCTCTTCCTGGACATGCCACCTGCAAGCATTTGCTTCTTACAGTCTAGACTATATGCCAGGCCAGATCCATCTTTCTCTGCAGAGCCACTGCCTTCCTCTGAAGCTTTTGATGCTTTCCCATCCTTAGCTTTAATGACCCTCGGCCTCTGGGCTTCCTCTAAGTCTTGTGTCAGTGTTCCCCCTGTGGACATTCCCTGCGGGCTCCAGTTCCTCACAGACCCAAAACACCTGGTGTTCTCTCTTAGTTGGAGCCTCCTGCTCCAGTGTCCTCTGCCCTTCTCTGGATTTATCTTTGACCACTCACATCTTTTAAGGTCAAATTCAAGTTTCCTCTCATCTCTGAGCCCTTCCTCACCAACCTGTCTGAATGAACTCTGCTTTTTGTGTGTATTGCCTATAGCATGAACGTGGCACTGAACAATGCCACCTTGTTCACGACAAGGAACCCTGAATCACACTTGTTTGAATTCCTCCTGTGCTTACTCAGCACCAAGTAAACATTTCTTAATGTTGATCTGCATAGCACAGGTTGAATAGCCCTTATTTGGAATGCTGGGAACCAGAAATCAGATAATTTTGGATTTAGGAATATTTGCACAAACATGTATATAATGAGGTATCTTGGGGATGAGATCCAAATCTAAACATAAAATTTATGTTTTATATACACCTAATACAATAGAACAAAGATAATTTTATACAATGTCTTGAGTAATTTTGGCCATGAAACAAGGAGTATATAATTGAACCAGCAGAATGCTAAGATGTCACTAAGTCATCTGTGTGAACAACCATAGCAGCACCATCATTCCTGACTCTGAATGTATATGCTTTTGATAAACAATAATTTTCTTGTACCTATTCGTATGTAAGTACTTAACCATAAAAAATATGACATACAATTAATATGCTAAAAAAATAATGTGTTCAGGGAAAGTAAGCAGCACAGTAGCAATCACCAGAACCTCTGGGCCAGTGCCACACAGCAGCAGCACTAGCAAAGCCAGCTTTCAGTCCCCACCTACATTATTTCAGTTTGTATTTTTAGGAAGAAGAAACATCAGAAGCAGTCAAGGGACTAGGGAGTGGGTCCTCTAGGGAGGAAAAGGCAATTTGCTTTTAAAAATCTTTCCTCAGATTTAATGTAATCCCCATCAAAGCACTAACATCATACTCTGAAGAACTTGGGAAAATAGTACTTTGTTTCATATGGAACCAGAAAAAAACCCAAATAGCCAATACAATTTTTAGAAATAAAAACAAATCTTGGAGGCATCATGTTATCAGATTTCTGATTATATTATAAATCTATAGTGATCACAATGGCATGGTACTGGCACAAAAATAGAAATATAGATCTCTGGAACAGAATAGAGAATGTAGAGATAAACCCAGCCATTTATCACCATCTGATCTCGGATAAACCAAACAAAAGCAAACACTGGGGAAAACAATTCCTATTTAATAAATGGGGCTGGGAGAACTGATTAGACACATGTAAAAGATTGAAACTGGACCCTCACCTCTCACCATTGACAAAAATTGACTCTCGCTGGATAAAAGATTTAAACCTAAGACACAAAGCAATGAAAATGCTAGAAGAGAGTACGGGGAAAACACTCGACAAAATTGGGCTGGGAAAAGACTTTATGAAGAAGATACCCCTGACAATTGTAGCAACATCAAAAATAACTAAATGGGACTTGATCAATCTAAAAAAGTTCTGCAAAGTTCAGGGTACCACAACTAAAGCAAAAAGACAGCCTTCAGAATGGGAGAATATTTTTGCATGTTAAGAATTTGATGGTTAGGTTTAAATCTAAAATTTCTTTGCTCAGCTTCTTTTTGGAGGGTCTATCCAACACCGCAAAAGGAATGTTGAAATCTCTGACTATTATGGAGCTGGAGGAAATCAAGTTGCTCATGTCTGTTAGAGTTTCTCTTATAAATTGAGTGCATTCTGGTTGGGTGCATAAATATTAATAATTGAATCTCATCATATTGAGTATTAACCTTAACAAATATGAAGTGACCATTCTTATCCTTCCTTACTTTTGCAAAGCCTATTGTATCTGGAAATAGAATGGCAACACCTGCTTTTTTTCTGATTACCATTTGCCTGAAATATGGATGACCATCCTTTCACCCTGATTCTATATTTATCTTTTAAGGTAAATGTGATTCTTGTATGCAGCAAATATCTGGCCTGAGTTTTTGTATCCAGTCAGCCAATCTGCGCCTCTTTAGAGGACAGTTTAAGCCATTCACATTAATGGAGAATATAGATAAGTATAGTAAAATTTTGGGTTTCGAGTTTTTTGCAAGTCCAGTGGACATTTTTAATCCTTTCACCACTGTGGAAGTTGAATTTTTTTTTTTTAATATACCTCAATAAAGATGTTTTTATTTATATATATTTTTTTACTTTCTTTTTTTTTTTTATTGTTAAATCATAGCTGTGTACATTAGTGCAATTGCCTGTTCCCATTCTAGGAAGTTGAAGTTTGATCAAAAGTTTCTGAGTGAGTTTACTTTTGTGGTAGAGGATTGGGCTGGTCATTATGGAGGTCTGAGAATATCCTGAAGAGCTGGTTTGGTTATGACAAATTTCTTCAACAGGAGAATGTCATTAAAGTATTTAATTTCTCCATCATAAATGAGTTTAGCTGGATACAGTATCCGGGGTTGAAAGTTATTTTGTTTTAGGAGATTAAAAGTCAATGACAACCCTCTTCTGGCTTGAAAAGTTTCAGCAGAGAGATCTGCAGTCATTCTAATAGTCTTTCTTTTGTAGGTAATGGTTTTCTTACATCTGGCTACTTCCAGAATTTTCTCCTTCATATTAACTTTAGTGAAGTTAATTATGATGTGCCTGGGGGATGTCTTGTTCAAGTTGAGTCGTGCTGGGGTTCTGAAACTGTCTGCTATCTAATATACACTGCTGGTGGGAATGCAAATTAATACATTCCTTTTGGAAAGATGTTTGGAGAACACTTAGAGATCTAAAAATAGATCTGCCATTCAATCCTATAATTCCTCTACTAGGCATATACCCAGAAGACCAAAAATCACATC
>CAUYPK010066740.1:0-28272 GCA_963574355.1 Loris lydekkerianus | reverse complement strand
TCATCAGCAAAGAGGGAGAGTTTGACCTCCTCTGCTCCCATTTGGATTCCCTTTATTTTCTTGTCTTGCCTAATTGTATTAGCTAGAACTTCCAGCACTATGTTGAATAGTAAAGGTGACAGAGGACAACTTTGTCTGGTTCCAGTTCTAAGGGGAAAAGCTTCCAGTTTTATTCCATTCAGTAAAATATTAGCTGTGGGTTTGTCATAGATAGCTTTAATCAGTTTAAGAAATGTGCCACCTATGCCTATACTCCTCAGTGTTCTAATTAGAAAAGGATGCTGGATTTTATTAAATGCTTTTTCTGCATCTATTGAGAGGATCATATAGTCTTTGGTTTTACTTCTGTTAATATGGTGAATAACATTTATAGACTTGCATATATTAAACCAGCCTTGCATCCCTGGAATGAAACCTACTTGATCATGATGTATGATTTTTTTGATGATAAGCTATAATCTAATGGCTAAGATTTTGTTGAGAATTTTTGCATCTATATTCATTAGTGAAATTGGTATGAAATTCTCCTTTTTAGATAGGTCTTTTCCTGGTTTTGGTATCAGGGTGATGTTTGCTTCATAGAACATATTGGGGAAGATTCTTTCCTCCTCAATCTTTTGGAATAATTTCTGCAGTATAGGAATAAGCTCTTCTTTGGAGGTTTGATAAAATTCTGGTGTGAAGCCATCCGGACCAGAGAATTTTTTTTGTTGGGAGAATTTTTATTGTTTCTTTGACCTCAGAGCTTAAAATTGGTCTGTTCAGGGGATCTATTTCATCTGGGCTAAGTCTAGGGAGAGGGTGTGATTCCAAATATTGATCCATTTCCTTCACATTGTCAAATTTCTGGACATAAAGCTTCTGGTAGTATCCAGAGATAATCTCTTGTATCTCTGTGGGATCTGTTGTTATTTCCCCTTTATCATTTCTGATTAAGGTTACTAGAGATTTTACTTTTTTTATTTCTAGTTAGTCTGGCCAAAGGTTTATCTATTTTATTTATTTTTTCAAAAAACTAACTCCTTATTTCATTAATTTTCTGAGTGATTCTTTTGTTTTCAATTTCATTAATCTCTGATTTAATTTTGATATTTCTTTTCTTCAACTGGGTTTAGGCTTAGATTTTTCTTCTTTTCCCAGTTCCATCAGATGGCTTGTGAGTTTGTTGATATGCTCTCTTTCTGTTTTTTGAATGTAGACTTCTAAAGCAATAAGTTTTCCTCTCAGGACTGCTTTTGCAGTATCCCATAGGTTTTGGTAGCTTTTACCTTCATTGTTGTTATGCTTAAGGATGATAATGATTTCCTTTTTTATTTCTTACTGCACCCAATTGTCATTCAGCAGAGGGTTGTTTAACTTCCATGCCTTTGTGTGAGGTTGAACATTTTTGTTGAAGTTGAGTTCCACCTTTAGTGCCTTGTGATCTGAGAAGATGCAAGGTAGAATTTAAATTCTATTGATTCTGTTGAGGTTTGTTTTGTGTTCTAGGATATGTTCAATTTTGGAGACTGTTCCATGGGATGATGAGAAGAATGTATATTCTTTGCCTTTGGGATGGAGTGTTCTATATATGTCTATCAAGCACAGTTGTTCTAGGGTCTCTATTAAATCTCTAATATCTTTGTTTAATTTCTGTTTAGAGGATCTGTCCAGCTCTGAGAGAGGGGTGTTAATGTCCCCTGTTATTATGGTGTTATAAGATATCATATTGCTAGACTAAGCAAGGTCTGTTTCAAGAATCTGAGAGCATTTAAATAGGGTGCAGAAATATTTAGAATTAAAGTGTCTTCGTGTTGTAATTTTCCCTTGACCAATATGAAGTGACCATCATTGTCTTTTTTGACTTCGGTTGCTTTAAATCCATATGCATCTGAAAATAAGATTGCAACCCCTCTCTTATTCTGAATTCTGTTTGCCTGAAAAATTGACTGCCAACCCTTAACTCTGAGCTTTAATTTGTCTTTTGATGTTAGGTGTGTTTCCTGCTGACAGCAAATGGATGGCTTGTGTTTTTTAATCCAATCAGCCAATTTATACCTCTTCTGTGGGGGAATTCAAGCCATTGACATTTATTGAGATAATTGATAAGTGTGGTATGATCTATTCAGCTTATTTTGTAAAAGAAAGGCACTGAAAGAAGAAAATAGGAGTAATATAGGTGTATAGTAGGGTACAATGTCCTGACCTTAAAACCCCCCAACTCCTGGGAGTTCTGGGATGGGTGGTTCCCTCGAGGTCAACAGCTCTTTGCCAGCTGGATCAGACATAGTACCCCACCTCCACCAGGTATAGAGGAAAGACAAAAATACTATAAATCAAACCAAAACAAGTAAGCAAAAACCCTTATGGGATAAAATTGGAGAACCCCCCCCCCACAAATAATAGGGTCAGAAGCACTGACAAAAAATGAAATTCTAATTGTTAAAGAAGGCAAAAATGTAAGATTGTATTTAAACTAGAATAGTGAAAAAAAAGGAGAAAGAAGAGCAAAAAGGAAAAAAAAATGTCAAGGAAATATGTTGAAATTAAGAAGAAGAAAACAAACAAAAACCCCCACAAAAAACAATTCCCAAACCAAACAGTAAATATATCTTGCTGAATATTGTCCGGGCAACAGGTGATCTTCTGAGGTATGAGATGTTGATCACAATATTAATAACAGCTGTTCAAGATGGAGACTGGAGGCCTCTACTGGTCTCTCAGACCCTGCAGGCTTGGGAGCCCAAATATCTCCTCAGTCCACTTAAAAGCCACTCCAAACTATAAACCTTGCCCAAGCAGAAGCTTTCCAAGGAGAGCACTTATCGCTGGAATCTCTCTTGGCGTGGCTGCCTGCTTATCCAATGCGCCAAATCCAGACTCCCTCTATGTCCCTGAGGGTCGAGGCTGTTAATCTGCCAAACACTTGGATCTCAGCACTTCCCCAGCATCTCAGTCCCTGCCTTTGGGCAGCTCAGTCACTAAATTACTCGGCCAAGATCTCCCAGCGCATCCCCGCGCTGCAACGCAGGGGCAGCTCGCCCACAGTAACTATGCGAGGAGCCCACAGCTGAACGATATTAGCTCCCCTCCGGCTAAGCAGCTCAGTTGCGGCCCCAGACAATGCCCAAAGTTGTCTGCACACCCGCCTAAGGTCTCCCAAGGCAGTTCAATCGAGTGCCCAAGTCCAAGAAAACCAAAACAGCCCAAGGTAAAGTTTTTCCTGCTTACAGTCTTGCTGTTGCAATGGTTAGAGCTGCGGGCAGCCTCCAACCGAACAAACTTATGCACCACTTGCCACTTTTCCGCTGCTTCTCTCCTCCTTGTGGGGTCTAGAAGTCTCTCACTGGCTTCCTGTGTCACCAAGGGGAAGCCTCTGGGCAAAGCCCACGGGCCAGAGATGCCTGGAGTCTTCTCTCCCCACTCTTACTGCACCCAGCTGCATAGAAGCTGCTTCTGGGCCACCATCTGAGTTCAGTCAAGATTTTGCAAATTTTATTGTTATTTTCAAAGGACTAGCTTTTGATTTCATTGATTTTCCATATTGTGTTTTTGCTTTCAATTTTATCAATTTATACTCTCTATTATTTCCTTCCTTCTCCTTCCTTTGGGTTTATTTTACTCTTCTTTTTCTAGTTTCTTTAGAATAAAGCTCAATTTAGTGGTTTGCTATTTTTCTTTTTTCTAACATAAGCATTTACTATTGGAGATTTTACTAATTTCTCTTTCAGTTGTTGATTTCTAGTTTAATTCCATTATGGTCAGAGAACATATATTGTATAATTTCAATTGTTTTAAATTTGTTAAAATTTACCTTATGGCCTAAAATATGGTTTGTCTTGGTGAATGTTCTATATGTACTTGAAAATAATTCTGCTATCGTTGAGTGGAGTATTCTAAAAATTTCAGCGAGATATGTTGGCTGTTCAGCTGTTCAGTTCTTATGACCTTGCTGATTTTTTGTGTGCTACTTCTTTTAATTACTGAGCAAAAAGTGTGAAATCTCCAACTATAACTGTGGATTTATATATTTTTCCTTTCAGTTCTGTTACTTTTTTCTTCATCTTTGAAGCTCCATTGCTAGGTGCATACACATATGAGATTATTATGTCTTCTTGGTGAAATGACCGTTGTATCATGATTGAATGTTCCTCTTTATACCTGGTCATTTTCTTTGCCTGTTATTAACATAGCCACCTAGGGAGGTGTTGGGAGTAGGGTTGTTCTTTTTCTTTTTTTGAGACAGGTTCTTTTTCTTTTTCTTTTTTTGAGACACTCTGTTGCCCAGACTGGAGTACAGTGGCCTGATCCTAGCTCATTGTAACCTTGAACTCTTGGGTTCCAGTGATCCTCCCACCTCAGTCTCCCGAGTATCCCAAGTAGCAAGGACCAAGGACTACAGGTGTGTGCCAGGCCAGGCTAATTTTTAATGGTTTTTTTTTTTTTTTTCTTGTAGAGATAGGATCTCACTAAATTGGTGGGCTGGTCTCTAACTCCTGAGCTTAAGTTATCTTCTTGCCTTGGCCTCCCAAAGTCCCGGGAACAGTTGTAATCTACCATACCTGGCTCCCACTCAACTATTTTTTTTTTTTTTTTTTTTAGGCAGAATCTCACTTGCTCTGGGTAGAGGGCAATGGCATCATGGCTCACAGCAACCTCAAACTCTTGGGTTCAAGTGATCCTTTTGCTTCAGCCTCTACAGGCGCCCACCACAGTGCCTGGCTATTTTTTAAAGACAGGGTCTCATTCTTGTTCAGGCTGGTCTTTAACTCATGAGCTCAGGCAATCCACTGCCTCGGCCTCCCAAGTGCTAGGATTACAGGTTGTGAGCCACAGTGCCAGGCCTCCACTCAGCTTTTTTAAAAAATGTGTATGTAGTATGTTTGTTTCATTTTTTTTACTTTGTTTATATATAATATTTGAAGTGAGCTTCTTAGAGGTAGTTGGGTCATTAAAAAAGTTAATTCCCACAATCTTTACCTTTTAACTGGTATCTTGAGACCATTATCTTTAATGTACATATTAATATGTTCATATTTAGGTCCATAATTTTAGTATTTATTTTCTGTTTATGAATATTTATTTCTATTTTCAGGCTTCTGAGGATCCTGAAAAGAGAACCAGGTGAGTTCTGTCCAGACTTCTGACTTATAAAACTGTGAGATAATAGATTTGTGTGGTTTTATGCTACTGATTTTGTGGTATTTTGTTATGCAGCAATAGAAAATTCCAAAATTAAATTATTGCCAGCCTATGTGACCAAAACATAGGGACAGTGTGTGACTGTGAAGGTTGCATCACATAAACATCACGGTAGCCCTGTGAAGAGGCTGACTTGGAAAGGAACTAACTAAATCCTGCTGCCAACAGCCAACATTGTCTTCTGGTTGTATGAGTGAGCCACTATGGAAGGAGATCTTCCAGCTCTGAACAAGTAAGTCTTCCGATGTCTGCAACCCAGCCAACATCCAGCTGAAACCTAATGAGAGACCTTTGGCCGGAACTGCCCAACCAAGCAACTCTTGAATTCCTGACCACAGGAACGGTAAGAGATAGTAATAATTTTAATAATTAATGATAAAGAACTACTGTTTAAGCCACTAAATTTGGGGTATTTTCTATGCAGCATAAGTAATGGATGGACTTATTATATGCCTGCATGCTAGAGATACAGCAGTGAGTAAAGTCAGGTGCCTATGTCATACAGGCTTTATTCTACTTTAAGGGAAGAGCTAGAACATACAATAGTTAAATATATACTTGGTCAAATGCCAATAAGTGCTAAAAGAAAACTTTAGGGCAAGAAGTTGAAAAGGGACAGTGGGGTTTCTATGAGATAGCCAAGAAACACCTCCTTAGTAAATAACAATTTGAGTACTGACCTGAAGTGAGGGATCAGGCTACTTTTGGGGGGAGAACATTCTAGCAAAGGCAGCTTCAATTATAAAGATCATGAGGTGGGAGTTTCCTTAGTGAGTAGGAGGAACTGCTAAAGATAAGTTGTTTATATTGACTTTTAATTGATACCCTTTTAGAATGTTTTAAATTGAGTGTTGTCATATTAAACATGGGATACCCTGTTAACTTTGAATTTAAAATAAACAGTTTTTTAGTGTAAAAAGTGTTAATTTTTATACTATATTTATACTTTATAAATATTCCCCCAGAATATTTATAACATATAAATGTTTATAAACTGCCAAGATTATAGGGGAATATTTGCTAATAATTATTATTTATCTTAAATTCAAATTTAACTAGTCATCTTGTGATTTTATTTGGTAAAGTAAGATAATTACAGGAATGGAAAACGTAGTTTTTTGGAAGAATCATAAAGGAGTTTATGTGTATATGTATTGTGGAAAAGAGAAGGCTAAGAAGATGCTTCCATCTCTACCCCCAAATTAAGGCAAGACAGTAGACTAAACAGTGCACAGTATGGGGGCCCTACGGTAGCCAACTACCTACCTGCTACACAGCCTCCCTCAGATGATTTGCAGGTACTGAAAAGTAAAACCCGCTGAATATGTGCGTATCATGGGACAAGCATTTTCTTCTTCTTCTTCTTTTTTTTTTTTTATTAAATCATAGCTGTGTACATTAATGTGATCATGGGGCACCATACACTAGTTTCATAGACCGTTTGACACATTTTCTTCACTCTGGTTAACATAGCCTTCCTGGCATTTTCTTAGTTATTGTGCTAAGACATTTACATTCCACATTTACTAAGTTTCACATATAGCCTTGTAAGATACACCGCACCTGCACCGCATAGGCAAAACATGGGGGTGGTGCCTGATAATATCTGCAAACTTGCCAGAAGAGATTCTAAATTCTGTGATTCAATAAAAGGCTAGAAATCTCACACTAACTTCCTATTGTTCCATCTCCACAGATAATAGAGCAAGAGTTGATGAGTCTTGCAAGGAGATAATTGATTAAATGTTTTAGGAAAAACTTCTTAACTGAAGGGCAATAAATGCTGCAATGATTTTGCAGGCTGTGGAATCTTGTTCCCCGGAAAAAAGCAGGAGCTGTTGTGGGCAACACAGACTCACAGAGTGCTCTCCTGGGGGAGGATTGACCCAGGTGGACCTTTGAGTGTCCAGGTCCTGGGGATAACTCCTTTCCAGTCTACAGAAGTGGAGGGAACTCCTTGTAGGAGTTGGTTCCAGTTCTCTAAGACTTTGCTATTGTGTTGATACAGCCCTACAGTCTTTCAGAAGTGTCTTCTTAATACCTGAATTGGAATTGCCTGAGCCCTATTCGAGGTCTCCTGAATCTGTAAGAGGAGCCTGGGAATATGACGCGCTTCCTCAAGTCCCCCAGCTGATTGATTCTCACGCATACAATTTGAGAACCACGGTCATTGAGAAGTGAGAGGCACAGCTTTCTTCTGTGCCTAGGCAAGGACCTATAATGACCTGTATAGTCTTTCATGTGGTGACTGAGGTCCCTACCTAAGCTTATTTGCTACAGGGGAGGCACCTATGCTAACAGTGAAATGGGAGAATGGAGATGCCGAAGGATTTTAAAAGAGGGTTTTGGCCAGGATGTTGTAGGGCAGGTGGAGAAGAGGGAAAGAAACCGGGGTCTGCTTCCACTACAATTTTATTGTCTTTATGTCCTGAAACCATTTCTTTCCCTCTTTGTGTTATCCTCTTAAAGTTTTCTACCAAATGTTTTTTTCTTTCTTTTCTTTTCTTTCTTTCTTTTTTTTTTTTTTTTAGTTAAATGGTGTCTTTACTAAAATAAGTAAAGGATTTTTTTCATTCCTCAATCAGCACAGACTGTTGACCCAGAATGTCCCAAGCCTCTATGGGGCAGACAACCATTTCTTTTCAAGGTTTCTGGAAAGAGCCAGTGGAACTGGTGAATGTAAAATAAGGGAAGAGCTCAGGCTCAGCTAGGAGGCAAGTCAATGCCATTTAGTATTGCAAAAGGAATCCAAAGGCACCCAGCGTTCCAAAGTTCCATTTTGACCTTGTATTTCCAAGAGTTGTTCTGTGAAGGGCCTTGATAAGGAGGAACTGTGAAGAAAGGACGATTAAGTAGAATATTTCAGACATCCCCTTCAAGGTCACTGGTGATTCTGCTGGAGCAGTTCCTCCAATTGATTTTGTGTGTTATCAGTTTGGGGTTCCTCTCAAGATTTCTGCCATGCCTAGTTGCGCGTTCCTCTAGCCTCCCATTAGCACTTACAGGTCTGTTTCACTGTCTCTTCAAATGGCCTTCTGCAGGTGGGCAACCCTGTCACCACTGGGGTATCCACCCTTCAAATTCCTCTTCCCCTCCTGAGGGATTTTTGCCTTCTTTCCAGTTGATGCAGGGTAGGAAACTGGCTTCCTTGACCTTTGTCTCCACTGTCTGAGACACGGAACATGGACCCTGTTTCTACATGTGGCAGTCAACTTGGGGTCAGGGGAATAGCCTGCTTCCTGCAAACTGTGAACTCTGAAACATGCCAGCATTTACTGTTTGAGCACATCAATATGCCATTTCAGCCCCAATAGAATAAACACCTCTCTAACCCCAGGCCTATGAAACTTGCTGCAGACTAAGCTACAGACAGTGTTTGCTTATGGTGATTTCAAATTGATTCAAAAAGTTTCTTCCAGTAGATTGAAACAAAACAAATTTTTCCCCTGACAGAGCAGCTGGGTTTGATTTGGGTTATTTGACTGCAAAAGTCCCAAGGCTAAGCATTTATTTAGAATATTAGGAATCAGCAGCACAATAGGATTGAGTTTTTGTGAAAAGTTAAAGGTTTCTTATTTATGGAGAAAAGTTAAAGGTTTCTTATTTAGGGAGAGTGTTCACAAAAGGCCCCATTAGCCAAGCTTTGCCACTAATCCATATGATTTCTCAGGCAAAAGGCAGGCTATCATCTTCCATCCTTCCCAAAAGACAGAGACACCTTATGATATACTGCCCATTGCAAAATATTTTTGGAGAATTTTCTGCTGGGTCTGAAGTCTGTTCCATTAACTAAGTGTTCAAACTCAGGTCAATAAATGAGTTTATGAACTGAACTGATTACAGCAGGGCATCATTTGTTTTCTGACCTGGACTTGGGATGGGGTCATGTCTGGAGTTCATCCTCTAAATCCCTTGTCCTGACCTGGTGTTGGGCAAAACTGAGCCTGGGCCCCAGAGTGGTTGCTGTGGTGGAGCATTGGTTTCAGATTATGGGCAAGTTCAAACTACTCCTCAGGTCATGGCACTTTATAAGCTTCACAGAGGTATGGCCTCCTAGCATCTGCCCTGGTTCAGAAGGTTCAGACTACAAGAATACATGAGAAATGGCATAACTGCAGCTATATTTTTGAAATTTTTATTTCAACAATAACTTCAAAGTTACAAAAAAATTGCAAAAATAGGACACTGAGCACCTATATTGTCATCATTTTACTCCACTTTTATTATTTGTGTGTTTCCCACTTGGTCCACATACACACATATATGATGTAATTCATTTCTGACCGTTTGAGGGTGAGTTACATGCTTCACGGTCCTTTACTCCTCCTACAAGGCTCAGTGTGTATTCCCTAGGAAGAAGGATATCCTAATACACAACCATAATGCTTGACAAAGTTCTGTATCTAACCTACCCTCCATTTGCTGCTTCTGTTAATTAGCTTAGTACTCATCTTTATAGCACAGGATCAGAGCAGGGCAAGGCCTTGCACTTGTTATGTCTCTTTTGCCCCCTTTGATCTGGCCTTTAGGGTGTCGATCCCCATCAGCCCACACCATGCCATATTTTGTTCTTTATGAATTTGTGTCATCTTTGTGCAGGGGCCAAGTTAATCTTCTCTTATCACACCAATTTTAGTGCTGCCAAAGTGAGTATGGCACTGCATTTTTTATTTGAATAGCATATTCCTCGATGTGTGTTTATCTGATGTTTCCTCATGTTTATACTCAGGTTGTGCAATCTCAGTCCAAATACTGTCCAGGCGTTGTGTGTTCTGTCCAAGATATCACAGCAGGAGCCAGTTATGTCATCTGTCCTGCAGAAATGAGGCTTATTTTGATCAGCTGGTCAAAAAGTATTGTGTAATTTCTCCATTGTTTGGTTACTTCTGTTTTTCTTTTCTCCCTCACAACAGATAAGTAGCTAATAGGGAGTCACTTTAGGTCTATGTAAATATCTTAGCAGCATCTACTGCAAGAGCACCTTTCCTGGGCCGTGAATTATGCATTATAAATGTGGCCTCTTTTCATCTAGGAAAGGTCCTTTGTTTCTCATGACTGTAAACCCATCTTCCCTTGGCCTGAAGCTCTCTTTTGGGTATGCTGCATCAGGGGCAGGATCAGATCTGAGGCTGCTAAAGCTGTGATTAGGAAGATGTAGATGGAACTGGAGCAGAGAGAAGCAGAGAAAAAGAAATGTCAATTAGAGGGTGCCATAGAGACTGGAAACTGTTCCCAGAAGCTTGGCTCTGCTCCAGGAAAGGGAGAAACAGATTAGAGGGCTTGGGATATTGGGGAAGTTAGAGCCACTGAGTCACACCAGTGAAGCTTGGCTTTGTTCTGGGAGGCTGAGCTCCTGGCTCCCGACACTGAGGTCAGCTCTTGTCTTTTCAGGGTTCTCAGTGGGCAGAAGCCTCCCAGAATATCTAAGGGAGTGTACCCTGTAGAGTGGAGCCAGCAACAGGCAAGGCTTTTTAAAAAGCCTACAAAAATTCAACAGCTTATGACAAAGAGGAACAAGCCACAACTTTGTTTCAGAGCCCCAGAGGAGCCACTTGAACTGCTTGTCTAGACCCCAAACTGCACAGCCGTTCCAGGACCGAATGGATGCCAAGGGGCCTGACAGGACTAAGCTGTGCTGGAAACACAAAGCTGCCCAACCAGTCACTGAGAAATCTACTCAGGACCCAGGGAGCCAGCTCTTCTGCAAAACAAAGCAAGGAAGCAAACAAAAGAGTGTTCATTATTAAATTCTATAGTATGAGCCCCCAATAGGCTTAAGAGATGCCCCTTTGATAGGTCCCCAAAGAAGAGCTGCCAAGGAGCACTGTGAGGGTTCTCTGGCAAGCTGGGCAGGTGCCCTGGGAGGCAACAGTGCAGAGACATTTTTCTTTCCATCCATCCGTCCGTCTGTCCATCTATCCATCCATCCATCCATCCATTCTTTTATTCACTGAGCCAATAAATATTTCTCCAGTAGCTCCTATGTGCCTAGAGACACAGGACACAAGAGGGAAATAAAGGGAAATAGTCTGTCCAGATAGGATGAATGGGGGAAATCTTTACTTCTCCTGTCATTAAAAAAATGTATAGCCGGTAGTGATATTTATCAATACAGAATCTAGAGCAGGGGTCCTCAAACTGCAGCCCGTGGGCCACATGAGGTGGTGTGATTGTATTTGTTCCCATTTTGTTTTTTTACTTCAAAATAAGATACATGCAGTGTGCATAGGAATTTGTTCATAGTTTTTTTTTTTTTTTTTTTTTTTTTTAACTATAGTCCGGCCCTCCAACAGTCTGAGGGACAGTGAATTGGGCCCCTGTTTAAAAAGTTTGAGGATGCCTGATCTAGAGTCTGCCAAAAGGAAAGAACTTTCTTTTACTTTAGGAAAAGAAATATAAAGAAACAGAAACTGACCGCTCATTGGAATTGACCACAAATCTGTGAGATGTGGGGCAGCTAAAAGGTAGTATTTTGCATTGACACTGAGCTTTATAACCAGGACCCAGCACAGACCCTGGAGAGCTTTGACACATCTCTTCGCCCTGGCTCTTGAGCGGGAGCTGCCCGGAGGGAAAAGGCTGGAAAGAAGCTCCGAGGCCAGCCTGCCTGGGAGCAGTGGAGAGGACATGAGTGCTCCAGGATAAGGGCACCTGCCTCTCCAGGGGCCCCTCCACAGCCTGGACAGGGACATTTTCCTGGGCAATGCCCTAGTGCCAGGGATGGCCCAGGGCTTAGCAGTCTTACTCCAGGGGACGTCAGGAGAATGGAAGCGGCAGGGCTTTTTCTGAACCAGTGCACAGTTCTCAACTGGGAACAGTTGAGATTTCTGCTGTTTAAGGAATTAAATGGTTGGAATCTCATTCACCCATTGAAAATGCTCCTCAGGATGGTACTGAAATGTTGGGCAGGGGTTTTTCTCCTGGTACAGAAAATTTCAGGGACTGGATGGCACTCTGTGGGGAGAGGGAGCAGAGGAAGAAGCCCTGCTTAGGAGCCATTCTGCAGCATGGAAGTGTGGGTTGGGCAGCCTGATATCTCCTGGGGGGCAGTCGGCCCACTCAAAGTCAAAATGAGACAACAAAGTTCTCTGAGGGCTGGGACCCACCTCATACTTTTAGCAAATCTTTACAAGGAATGAGGAATGGTGAGGGCGCCTTCTTCTGCCCTCCCCTCCCCTGCCTCTCCTGCCTTTCTGTCTCCTGATGAGCTCAGGTCTTTCCCTGAGATACTTGAGTCAGTCACTAACCCAAGTGACTGGTTCTATTTCCAACCAAGCTGATGCCCATGACAATATAGACAGAGTGACGTGCACTCAAAACCTAGTCTGCCTCCTTACCAGTGGAGGACCCCGGCTCACAATGGGAGACAGGATAAGGCACTAAAGCCCCTAAGAAGACACCATGATGTCATACAATGTTTCGCTTGTTTTATTTGTTTATGTTCAACCTATTGTTGAAACAGCATGAGAGCAACTTTTGTCTATTCACATGTAAAGTCTCTCAGGGCTCCATTTGGAACCCATTTATACTAACTTTATAAATAACTCAACAAATTATCTAAGTTCTTACATCTAAAAACAACAAATAATTAAATGTGGGAGAAATTACTACAGATAGGTAAATGGTAATAGCAGGAAATAACCTCCATCAACAAGAGAGGAGGCAAATTACTGTAATAGCCTCAGGAATGGAAAACCAACTGTCTGGGCCCATTTAGTGTGGGTTAAATAACCCTTGGGTCTTCAATCTGTTCTATACTAGGCCATTTATTGATATTTTTATTGATGACCCTTACTTTCTAAGAAAAAATAAAATTATGTTCATTTTAAGGAAGTTGAAATGTATTTCTTCTTCTTCTTCTTCTTTTTTTTTTTTTTAAACAGAGTCTTAAGCTTTTGCCCTGGTGTCACCATAGTTCACAGCGACCTCTAACTCTTAGGCTCAAGTGATCCTCTTGCCTCAATTTTTTGTATTTTTTTTTTTTTTTTATTGTTGTTGTTGTTGTTTGTTTGTTGGTGTGTTTGATTTTTTAGTAGATACAGGGTCTTGCTCTTGCTCAGGCTGGTCTCAACCTCATGAGCTCAAGCAATTTACTTGCCTTAGCCTCCCAGAGTGCTAGGATTACAGGTGTGAGCCACTGCGCCTGACTGGAATGTATTTCTTTAGAAAGATTTTTGTCTCAAATCACTAAAATTGTTAAGTTTTACATTTAAATGAGTAACTTTCCAAGTACTTGGAGACTTATTCATTTAGAATGACTCAGCATGAAGTTCAGACAAGACTGGATAGCAAATTTTCAGCTTGAACACAGGTGTATTTGGGGTTTAAATCAGTCTACTCTTGGTACAAATTATACTTCCCATCTTGAAAGGTATAATTTGGGGCTTCACACAGATCTTTGCAAATAGTATTAATATATGAGTGAATCAGAACTACAAGCACCAAGTTTTCACCTGGAATCCATATGGGCTTACAGATAAATTTAATGCTTCCCAAAATTAAAAAAGAGCACTTAGAAATATAATTTGAGGTGATAATCTAAAATTCTTTTCTTTTCTTTTTTTTTTTTTTTTGTTTGGATGTTTATATCCTAGATCTCTTGGAATTGGCAGGCCACTGGTCTTTGGCTACTATGAATCCAGTCACACAGGCCACTGGTCTTTGGCTACTATGAATCCAGTCCATGTTATTACTTGAGGGAATCCTGGTGGAAAGCTGGGTTTTATTTCTCACTAAAAGCCAGAGGGGCCCAAGTATGTCTCCTGGCCCTGATAGAATGTGGACATGTGACCCAGCATTGGTCTTGGCCTTGAAATCTATAGGGAGTGGTATAATTGGTAAAGTCTATACTCTTTTATTTGTTTATTTATTTATTTATTTATTTATTTATTTTATTTTATTTTTAGAGACAGAGTCTCACTCTGTCACCCTTGGTAGAGTGCTGTGGCATCACAGCTGACAGCAACCTCCAGCTCTTGGGCTTAGGCAATTCTCTTGCCTCAGCCTCCTGAGTAGCTGGGACTAGCAGGTGTCCGCCACAACGCCCAGCTATTTTTTTGTTGCAGTTTGGCTAGGGCCAGGTTCAAACTCACCACTCTCGGTATATGGGGCTGGTGCTGTACTCACTGAGCCACAAGGTCTATATACTCTTTTAATAAGACAGGTAGAGTGTTAAGGTTAGGAGAAATGACTTCCCTTGAGGAAAAACTAAAGCAAGATAACCTGTAGGATAGTCTGTGATGTATGTCTGATATATGTGTGGCATGTATGTATAGTGTGTGGGGCATGTGTGTGCGTGGTTGACAAAAGGACTCCTAGTGTCTGTCATACTTTGGGGTATGGGGATGATGAGCTAAGGAAAATGGAGACAACAGGATCAGAGAGAGAAACTCTAGATCTGCCCTAGGGCAAAACAAAGGGTGAGTTCAGTGAGGAAAAAGGCACGTATATTTAACAATAATAATATTAATAAAAATGCTTAATATGTGGTGAGTATTGTGCTAAGGAATTAGCTTAAATTATCTCATTTAATACTTATTGCTAACATAGGTGGTACAGCCATTTTATAACATCAGTCATGACTGTCATATTGCCAAATCCAGGAACCATTTTTAAGTTCTCATTTTGATGTTCAGTGGCATTAAATCTATTAACCTTTCTGTCATTTGGAAGTTTGCTTACTTTGTTTTCTAGGACATCACATTCTTTTTGTTCCTGCTCTCTGGCCACTGCTCTATTTCCTTTGTGGTTTACTCCTTTGCTCTCATCTCTCTCTCTTATTATTATCATTATTATTATTATTATTTTTTTTTTTTTTGAGACAGAGTCTCACTTTGTTGCCTTTGGTAGAGCACTGTGGTGTCATAGCACACCACAGCAACTTTAAACTCTTGGGCTCAAGAATCCTCTTTCCTTAGCCTCCCAAGTAGCTGGGACTACACGCGCCTGCCACAACATCAGCCTATTTTTAGGGACAAGGTCTCACTCTTGCTCAGGCTGGTCTCAAACTCCTGAGCTCAAGCAATCCACCCCTCCAGACCCCCAGAGTTCTGGGATTACAGGCATGATTACCTATACTACAGTATTATCACACAGATAATACATGATTACCACACCTGGCTGTTCTCATCTCTTATGTGGGTATCTTCCATGGGGTTCTATCCCAGGCCTTCACACTCTTTATATTATTCCACAATTTATAGTACAACCTATATTTTGGCAGTACTCAAGAATAATAACTGACATTTTTTGAGTGGTTTCTATGTTCCAGGTTCTTTATTAAATGGTTTACCTGTAATAATTGATTGAATGCTCAACACTGTGAGATAGGTTCTATTAATATTCTGGTTTTATAGAAGGAGATACTGAGGATGCTCAAGGTCTCTGTGGTATTAAGAGGTGGAGGCGGGGTGGGGGGGCACCCATAGTACAGTGGGTAGGGCACCAGCCACATACACTGAGGCTGGTGGTTTCAAATCTGTCCCAGGCCAGCTAAAACAACAAGGGCAACTGTAACAAAAAAATAGCCAGGTGTTGAAAGGAAGAGCAGAGAGAGGGAAGGAAGGAGGGGGGTTGGAGCCTTGGCGTGTGCCACACCTTTTTGGGGGCAAGACACGATTGTAAGAGGGACTTTACCTAACAAATGCAATCAGTGTAACCTGGTTTCTTGTACCCTCAATGAATCCCCAACAATAAAAAAGAAAAAAATAGCCAGGTGTTGTGGTGGACACCTGTAGTCCCAGCTACTTGGGAGGCTGAGGCAAGAGAATTGCCTAAGCCCAAGAGTTTGAGGTTGTTGTGAGCTGTGGTGCCACAGCATTCTACCAAGGGCAACATAATAAGTCTCTGTCTCAGAAAAAAAAAAAAGAAAGAAAAAAACAAGAGGTGGAGAAAGAATCCTAATCCAGATGGTTCAGCTCAAGAACTTGAGTATTAGGGTTCCTCTTTAAGAAAAATAATGTGAAATTATAAATTAAAAATTAAAATTAAGTAGATAAGTGAATATTAAGAATGAGAAAAGAAATCATGACAAATTATACATTTAAAAGAGCTGAAAGAGGCATTCACTTATTTTTTTAATACTTATACAGTGAATATGTATAATTTTGTTCTATTGTATGGCTGAATAATATGCCATTGTGTACATATACCATATTTTTTTTAGGGGTGTAAGTGCTTTGGTTACATGGACTGCTTTTATACTCCTTGAGTCAAAATTGTAAGTGTCCTGATCAGCCAGATAGTGTACATTGTTCCTATTAGGTATGATTTTTCTTCCACTCCCCCCTCCACCTGCTTGATTTCTGGTGAGTTTTACTGCCATCTGTGCACCTGAGTGTTGATTGGTTAGCTGTAATCTAATAGTGAGCACATGTCATGTTTGTTTTTCCATTCTTGGGATACTTCACTTAGAAGAATGGTCTCTACTTCTGCCCAGATTGTTCCAAAAGTTATTCATTCAGTTTTAATGGCTGATAGTAATACTCTATGGTACATGCATACCACATTTTTTTGATCCACTCATCAATTGGCACTTGGGTTGATTCCACATCCTTGTGATTGTGAATTGTGCTACAATCAACATTCTAGTGCAAACATCTTTTGATACAAAGACTATTTTTTCCTTTGAATAAATACCCAATACCCAAGTGAAATTTTTGGATCAAATGGAAGGTCTATTTTGAGTTCTTTGAGGAGTCTCCATACTATTTTCATGTGGGGATTGTATGTACTAGTTTGCAGTCCCACTAACAGCATACAAGTGATCCTTTTTCTCCTCATTCATGCCAGCAGCTACTATTTTGGGACTTCTTTTATTTCTTTTCTTTTTAGTATTTAGTTGTTTGTTTGGGACTTTTTAAAAAAAGCAATTCTCACTGGGGTTAGGCGATATCTATTGAAGTTTTGAGTCACATTTCTCTGATGATTAATGATATTGAGCATTTTTATATGGTTCTTGGTCATTAGTCTATCTATCTTTTGAAAGCTTCTGTTCGTGTCTTTTTCCCACTTTTTAATGGGGTTGTTGATTTCTCCTGCTGATTTGCAGATTCTGGTTATTAGCCCTTTATCAGATATATAGCTTAGAAATATTTTCTCCCTTTCTGTATGCTGTTTGCCCTTTTGATTGTTTCCTTGGCTGTACCACATTCTGTTTATCCATTGCATTATTGATAGGCACCTAGACTGATTACCTATTTTGGCTGTTGTGAATAGTGCAGTCATAAACATGGGAGTACAGACATCTCTTTGATATATTGAGTTCCTTTCGTTTGGATATATACCTAGTAGTGCAATTGCTGCATCGTATGGAAATTCTTTTAGTTTTTTTGAGGAACCTGTTCTTCATAGTGGCTGCACTAATTTACATTCCCACCAACAGTATATGAAGATTTTCCTTTTTCCACATCCTTGCTGGCATCTGTTACTGTTTGTCCTTTTGATAGAAACCATTCTAACTGGGGTAAGATGATATCACATTGTGGTTTTAATTTGCATTTTTCTGGTAATTAGTGATGGGCATGTTTTCAGATATCCGTTGGTCATTTGTATATCTTCTTTTGAGTGATTTCTGTTCAGTTCTTTTGCTTGTTTTAAAATTGGATTATTTATTCTTTTGCTATTGAATTGTTTGATTCCTTATATATTCTGGTGATTAATCCATTGTCAGATGGATAGTTTGTAAGTATTTTATCCCATTTTGTGTGTTGTCTATTCATTTTGTTGATTTTGTCTTTGCTGTGCAGAAGTTTTTTGGCTTGATATAATCCAAATTAATCATTTTGCTTTGGCTACCTGTGATTTTGAGATCTTACACAAGAAATCTTTGTCCAAACCCAATGTACTGGAACATTTACCCAATGTTTTCTTCTAGTAGTTTCATAGTTTCAGGTCTTACATTCAAGTCTTCAATCCACTTTTTATTTGATTTTTTATATGGTAAGAGATTAGGGGCCTAGTTTCATTCTTCTGCATATAGTTACAAAGTTTCCCCAAAACCATTTATTCAAAAAACTCTCCTCTCCCCATTGTAAGTTCTTGGCACTTTTGTTTCAGATGAGTTGTTTATAAAGGAATAGATTTATACCTGGGTTCTCTATTCTGTTCCATTGATCCATATGCCAGTCTTTATGGAGTGCCATGCTGTTCTGGTTGAGAAGGTGTCTCTCTGAGATTAGACCCCAGCGGGATCACTCTATTGTTGCTGGATGTTTGTAGGGAGTGGCCCTGTATAGTTCCTCTGGGGCTGTTCCAGCTAGGGAGTTCTGGTTGTGGAAGCAGCTCCAGCATGTGACACACCTGGATCCAGCAACAGGGCGGGAGGTGGTGCCCACCGTTCTGGGAGTGCCTGGCGCCTAGTGACTTTGGCACAGAAGGCTGAAGGCTCCAGCAGTCTCTGGCCAGGAGAAGGGCTCCGTGCAGACGCAGGGATAGCTCCGGAGGGCATGTGGCTACGAGTCCCTGGCCAGATGAGCCGCTGGTGTGGAGACAGGGAGGGTACAGGAAGGAGGACATGGGGTTGCGTGGCCCCGCAGTTCCTGGTCAGGGCGTGTGGAGGCCCAGCGGGTGCAGGTCGTGGGTTGCGGTTCGGGGCAGCCCAGCTCCTACCAAGGTCTGGGGCTGATCACAGTTGCAGCACAACTCTTAGGGAGATGGAGGCAGGCGCCCAAGAGGCATTCACTTTTGAGATGGAATAACAAAGACCACATTTACTTCTTACCTGAAACAAACACCACCACCAAAAAGTGGTCAAAATATATGAAACAATGATTTTAGAAAAAGGCATAGAAAACCTGCTAAATGAAATCATAGCTGAAAGCTTCCCAAGTCTGGGAAAGATATGGACATACAGATCCAAGAAGCTGAAAAATCCCTAAACAGATTTAACCAAAAGAAGATCCTCCCTGAGTCACATTGTAGTTTAATTATGAAAAGTCAAAGACAGAGAATTCTAAAAACAGCAAGAGAAATGTGCAAAGTCACTATAAGGAAATTCCTGTTAAATTCACAGCAGATTTTTGGGCAGAAACCTTACAAATCAGGAGATAATGGAATGATTTATTCATAGCATTGAAAGTAAAAAACTGGTAACCAAGAATACTACCCAGGAAATCTATTCTTTAGAAATTAAGGAGAAATCAGATCTTTAGAAATTAAGGAGAAATCAGATCTTCTCAGCAAGCAAAAGCTGAGAGAATTCATCACCTATAAGTTGGCCTTACAAGAAATGTTCAAGAAAGTTCTTCATCTGCAAACAAAAAGTAATAATCATTATAAAAACCCACAGAAGTATAAAACTCACTGGTAGAGCAGATACACAAAGGAGAAAGAGAAGGAAATCAAACCATATTACTATAAAAAACCACCCAAAATTGATACTACAAAAGTAAAATCACTTAGAAAAATAATATATTAATTAACCTCTGAAATATGTCTAAGTGCTTGTTTCCTCAAAGTTTTGTAACATTATTTCCCATAGAATAGAAAAAATTCAACCTTTTTTTAAAAATCATTTTTGATTAAAGTTGAGTTTTTTATTATTTATATTTCAGGGAAATTTCAAACTGTTTTAGTCCATTGGTGACAATTATGCATTTTGCTTTCACATCATCAGACATCACCAAGATAATGTGAGTCAGACAGACTAAAATATGATTTGCTGGGATGCTAAATCACATGTTTTCATCTACAGATGTACTTGCTATTTTTAATGTTGCTCTAGTATCGTGCCTTGCCAACACAGAAATGTTAGTCAATTCTATTTTGTGCTATTCCAACTGTAAATGCTGCATTTTAAAGTATAATTTCTGTAGGCTTAGAGGTACCAGGCACTCTTGTAAGTGATTCAGGTGTAATAATGAATGAGATCAGCATAAGAATCCTTGTCCTGGAGGAGCTTACATTTTAATGGTAGGAAATAGAAAATAAACTAATAAAGATCAAAATATATAGTCTGTTAGATTGTTGAGTGCAATGGTGAAAAACAAAGTAGAGAATGAGGGATGGCAATTCAGTTTTATACAATGTGGTGTAGGGAAGCCTCACTGAATAGGAGGAAAGAGCTGGAGAATCTAAGGGAGTGAGCAAGGGGACTGTCTAGAGGGAGAATGTCTCACGTAGGGGGATGGCACTTGCAAAGGCTGAGGCTGGAGAGAGGGAGTGTGTGTGTGTGTGGGGGTGTGTGCGGAGGAAGATTAGCTTCACTGGCATGAGAAACACGAGAGCAGAAGGAGGTAATCAGAGAGGCAAAGTGGTCAGATTGTGAAGGAGGATAGATTTTACGCACAGTGAGATGGGAATCTTGGAAGATTCGGAGTAGAGTGGTGCCATGACCTGATTTGTGTTTTAGCATGACACTGGAGTGGGTTGAAGAGTGGGTCCAAGTCTTAACCCTGATATTGTGAATGTGACCTTATTTCAAAATCCTGTTTTTGTATAGTCCCTGTAACTAAGGGTCTCAAGATGAGATCATGGTAGATTTACTGTGTACCCTAAATTCAAAGACTGATGCTTTTATAAAACAAACAAACAAACAAACAAACAAAAAACACCAGGGCGGCACCTGTGGCTCAAAGGGTTAGGGCGCCAGCCCCATATGCCGGAGTTGGGGGGTTCAAACCCAGCCCCGGCCAAAAACTGAAAACAAACAAACAAACAAACAAAAAAACCACCCTCTAATAAGAAGACATGGAAGTACCCAGCAACACAGAGAAGGGAAATGTGAAGACAGAGACAGGCAGAGTGATGCGTCTAGAAAACCACGAGATCCCAAGGATTGCGGCAGCCACCTGGAGCCAGGCAAGAGGCACGGAGCGTTTTGTGGTTTTTCTCTCAGGAGCTCCAGAAGGAACCAGTCCTGCCGACACCTTGATTTCAGATTTCTGGCCTGCAGAACTGTGAGCGAATGAATGTCTATTGTTTTAATCTGCTAAGTTTGTGACCAGTGGGCACGGCAGCCGTCATTCACTAACACAATGGAGAACTGACAGAGAGAAGGAGACCCCGTCCAGGTGGGACTTAGTGCTTAGACCAGAATGGCAACAGTGGAGTTGGGAGAAGCAGTAAAATGCTGGAAACATTTTAAATGTGGGACTGAGAAGACATAGCATGTTGGATCTGGGGCTTGAGAAAAATAAGTTTTGCAAAAAAGGTGTGTGGAGCCCAAGTAGCCAAAAAGATGCAATATGCTGGTTCTTTTTCAGTTTTTGGCTTGGGCTGGGTTTGAACCTACCAACTCCCGTATATGGGGCTGGCACCCTTTGAGTCATAGGCACCACCCTGTGCTGATTCTTAAGTTCATGTTTTCCAGGCAATGTCTCCCTGCAAACCACCCTCACCTCTGGCAGCCAGCTGCATGTTCAGCTCTGTTGGATGGAGGTGCTGAAGATACAAGACTAGAGAGGGAAAAGGAATGGGTTCCATTGTGTAGATTTCCTGTCAGGACACTATCACAGTAGCTGATTCCAAATTCCAGCTCCTCCCCACCCTCCCAGAACCAGCCTCCCCGGCCCCCTCTGAAGTACCAGCACATAGTGGTTATGGCTCCCTCCTCAGATGCCTGGCCTGCCTCTGTGGGCTCCTCCTCAAGACTATAGGTTCTGAGGGCCCCAACCCTTCTCTCTGTTCCTCTGGCCCGTGGGGCAGAGGCTGCTTCCTGAAGTTACAACCTCTGGGCTATCTCAGAGCGCTTTTTTTTCTTAACCGGTCTCTGCTATATGGTTAACAATTATTTATATTAAAATCTGTTAGAGAGAAACTGACAGGGGTTTCTAGTTTCCCAGCAGACTATGAGTAACTCAGAAAGCGCACATCATTGCAAGAAAAACCTGAGTTACAGGAAGCACAGGGTTGTCATTTATTGAGATGGATGAGGCTGTGGGAAAAGCAGGGTTGGGGCCTGGCTTTGGACAAGTTACGTTTAGATGCCTATTAGATGCCCTACGATGTCCCAGAGAGATGTTGGGTGTGCAAGTTTTGAGTTCAGGGGAGAAGCCTGGGCTGGAGACAGCAGCCTAGCGAGGCATCCAGTGTCACGAGACTGACTTTCTAGGTCTTACATTTCTTTTTAGTCCCGTGTCTTAGCACAGATCTGGCACATAAATGTGTGTGGAGGCAAGGACACCTGGGTAGGAGAAGCAGTGAGTGTTATTAATTGAACTATCACACTCACCACAGTAAACTGTTTTGAAAATAGAAAGGAAGTTTCCCAGGAATGGAACTAAGAAGGCAGGGAGGCACGTGGATGAACCCTCAGAACATTCGCTCGTCAAACTAGATGCAGAAACCAGGGGGACCAGTCTCCAAGGAAGGCATTTTCCCTATAAGAAAGTGTCCTTTCACAATTTGGGGGGGAATTGAAGGCCTGGTTTTTCTCCCTCCAAAACTAAAATTTGGAAGCAGAGGCTCAGTTCCCAGCATAGGAACATGAACCTCCCCTTTCTCAGCTTTCTTAGGAACAAAACGTGACCCTTTCCATGTAGTATTTCTTTTGTTCACCCAGACCTCACACCTGCCATCTGCTTCAAGTTCTGGTGAATTATTAATTATTTATCTCTCCTAGTCCTTTTCTTGGGAGCAGGACTTCCCCCGGTTTAGTTTCATCTTTGGTCGGGTTAAACTATGGCAGGTAAGGCCCTTCCTCCCCTGGCCAGGAGCTAAGTGAGTGAAAAGTAACGCCTGGACTCCACATCTCAGGCAGCCCCAGCAGGCTGGCAGCAGGGCCTCGGGTGTCAGGTGGCTGTCACGACTCTGCTTTTTTGCTTGTCATTGCAGTAGCATTGGACGTGAGCAGGGAAGGCGCAGAAGTCAATGAAACAAGGTAAGGGGAAGATTTCCCAAAGCCATTCCTTCCATCTTGGAGAGCTGGACGGTAGGCCTGAACCGTGGGCAGAATGTGGGAAGGTCTTTCTTTCAGGCATTATTTGTTACCATCCTAGAGAAGAATTTTTCTTTTTTAAACATAAGATATCTAGAGTTGCTCGTCATGTGATCACGACTGTCAGTGGCAGCACAAGAAGAGTTAAAATTAGTGAGGTTTCAGTGAATGTGACTTAAAATACAATTAAAAACTACTTGCTGTGTAAACTCTCCCCCCACGTTTTGGTTTAATATGTTCTTGTCAGAAAAATAATGTTAAGCACCAGTTGTAGATTTTAGTGGTACTATGTGTGAACAGTAAACATTGGATTTTTGGTTCCCAACAGGCCCTTTGGTGAGACTGTCTTGCTGTGTTCTCTTTTTGGGCCTCACCTGCCTTCTTTGTGGCACCCCATGTGGTTCCTGGCAGTTCCCTTCCCCTTGGAGAAGTGGTTCTCAACCTTCCTAATGCTGCAACCCTTTAATCCAGTTCCTGTGGATCGCGACCCACAGGTTGAGAACCGCTGCCTTAGAGGAAGGTGTGAGAACTCCCTGTCTCAGAGTAGCCCAGTCCAGGAGGGAGCCACGGACATATCCTGCTTAGGAACAGTTTGGCAGCAGGGAGGCCACCGATGCTCTGACACCTGGGTGCTATTTTTGGTCTTTCTCAGTTCTTTGATGAAATAATCTCCCTCTATTTTTCCCCTTAAGTCCAAAAATTTTCGCAAGCAATCGGTCCCATGATATTTTTTGAGTAAAAGCTTCAGAGTTCCAAGCACTAGGTAGGATCTTACTCCCTTCTCTGTCCCTGGTAGGCTGCTCTCACCTTCTGCAGCTCCGGGGCAGAGGAATAGCTGACGGAAGGCCAGTCAGGGTTATTGGGAGGTGATAAGATCACAAGGTTTAGGATGGTGCAGCGAGAAGAGCAAGGCAGGTAGCCCTCCTTACCCTCATTATAATCCCTGCTCTAAAATGGATTTATGCCACTGTGTTGGCAGAGAAGCCAGCCAGGGAGTGCTGCCGCTGGCAATCTGTCTTCAGACAGGAGCTAAGGCGATCTGGAGAGGAGGTAATCAGGAAGCATTTAAGGAAAATTGCTTGCCCGGCCAGAGTAATGCTTTAAGGCATACACAGTCCACTGATGGATGCTGTTTGTCTTTTTTGGGCATCATGTTATGATTTTTCAATGATGGCAGGGCGTGGGATAGGATCACAGATGTGCCAAGAGCTCTGTGTGTTCCTCTTGGTAACGCTGGACAGTAAAGCTGGTGGTCAGAGGGCCCTCCTTCCCATGCCCAGGCAGAGATGGGGCTGAGACAACACACGTTCTTCCGCGGCTGTGGGGTTTGTGAGCGTTGGGGCCCTGGGGATCCATGGCTGCTGGGCTCACCTGGATGATGCTGTTTGCCGGGAGTGGCTGCTCTGGGAGGTGCTTCTCCCCCGGCAGAGGAACCTAATACTTCTGTTGTCTCTTTCCTACTACCCCAGATGACCTGCAGACCCTGGGAGTCCCTTTTTGAGAATTTTGCTGGCGGCTCAGTGGCAGCTCCTGTCTGCTTTGGCATAAATACTTGGTGCCATCAAACTCTCAGTTGGAAACATAAAGAATGTGTTCTTGGTGGCTGTCAGCACAGGCAGGGGACCCCTTGATGGACAGAGTCAAAGAAAGACTCTGTTCTCCTTTGCTAACTAGAATGAAAACATAGGCATTATCTACTCAGCATCAACCCCCCACATAAAAAGTGAGAAACAAATTGTTATCTGACAATTGTGCCTGGACATTTAGATACCTTGGTGCTGACACATGGTCTGGTTGTATTTTTTAGTCAAAAAAACACTTGCTCTAATATGTTTGAATACTTTCGATCTGCTTTTCTATAGCAATGACTATGGGCTTAGTCAGAAGTTTTCACCATGTTGTGAATAGGCATTTTCTTTGCCCTTTTGTGAAATAAACCCTTTTGGACTCAAAACAGGAGGTGATGCGACAAGTTAATCAGATAGCAAGGTATAAGCACACAGAAACACAAAATAAATAAAATAAATAAAATGGGGTGTTGAAAATTCATGGTAGAAGGTGTTCATATTTTCTCAATCCTCTATAGGCCACTAAATCTATAATTCTTTAAACATTTTTAGAAGAATGTTTTTTAAACCAGTAGTCAGGAAGTGGTAATAGTTTGTTTCTGCATGAATAGGCCAGTGTAATTGTCGGTGGCCTTGGGCCTGTGGGCAGGAGGCTACTTCAGGCTTAGATCAGCCTATAGGAACAAGTGTGCTTGGGAAGGGAAGTAGCATCAAGGGTTTTGACTTATGAATTGGCTGGCCCACGACCTGAGATGGGCTGGTCATCCCAGGGAGGAAGGCGACCTAAATGGATTTCAGGACCCTCTGCAGCTTGCTCGCTGCCCCACCTGCCTCTCCCCTCTCTCTGCCTCTGTTTCTGCTTCCTCCCTGTTCTTTCTGCTGTTTCTCCCTCTCTCTTCCCTGTTCTTTCTTGTACCTTCTCTCTCTACCAATAAACTTTACAAGATAGTACGTGTAATTGTGTATATAGACACCCTGAAAAAGTTGTTAAAATATATCCTCCCCAGCCTCCAATGTTTTAACAGTTGTCTCTGAGAGGATTAGGCATGACTTTACCTTTCTTCTTCATATGCATCAATATTTTTCAATGAATATGTCTTCCATACTCAGAAAATTTTAATAAGCACTCTAATTTGTACAAATAGTCAACACATCGAATCCCATAATGGCATAAATGTATTTATGATCTATGTACAAATGACTTAATAAAAAAAAAAATGAGATCAAGGATGCTCAGTCTCACATAAGATGAAGATAGAAGTGGAATGTGAAAAACTGGTTAGAGCAGAGGTCTCCCCACTGCTGGGGGCAGGGGCGGTGTCTTGTGCTCTGTGAGCCCCCCAGGCTTGGAAACCAGCTTTCTCAGAGTGGGCTTTGATGCACGTTTGCGGAATGAATAATTAGACAAGGATCTGTAGTGAAAAGAAAGCAATTTTAGAGGAGGCAATTGTTTGGTTTTCAAATGATTGCTGTCAAAGATTCAGTCTATTTGAAGTGCAAAGGACAATGGATTAGAACTAGAATGCTCTGATTGGATATAACAGACAGGATCTAATAAAACTCTCATTTTAAACCTAGTAATATTTTATGAGAGACAATATTATACATTAGGGTCCAGAAGTAGCTGTCTCTATGGAAATTAATGTGGCCAATATTTTCTTTAACCAAGAGTCAGTCCTCTGTGGGGATACTAAATCTTAAAATCTGTAGTATTTGGTCAGTTACTGAAAATATCTAGAAAGCATTTGTGGGATGTGGGGGAAGTTTCGTTTTCTCTGTATTTAACAAGGCTGTTGCTTTCAAGGAGAAATATTATTGTATTTCTCTGGTGCCCAAACCTGCTTATGGAAGGAGACTGACCTTACTGTCTCCCTGCTCTACACAATCTGGTGTTCAGCCAGCTGGGCAGATGGGCCAGGACGCGAGGCATCAGCCTGGCTCAGCCACGTGCCCTTGCAGGCAGCTTCCAACTTCCTGGAAGCCTCCACCTCTAAGTATCATGATGGTCTGAAGACTGCAAAAGTTTTATGGGTTAGTAAAATGCTAAACTGCGTCAACCAGGACATTCATCTGGTTATTGCCTTGATGGGTGGATTTAAAGCTCTCCTAAAGGACATTTCTAGAAATTCCATGTCTATAGCAAAGCACTCTGGGACTTTAATGGTGGAGAATCCACACCGACATTCTCCACCTGCCCCCTCCAATCTCCGATCACTTGTCTAACTGGCATGCCTCTTTAGGATGCTATCACTCTGATGTTTTTATATTTTCTGCTGAATGAGTTTCTTAGAAAAAAAGGGAGGAGAGAAATTGGTAATAGCTTGTAGAATTTGTGTTAGTGATGATTAAAGGTGTAAAGGTGAAATTTCTGCCTTTTGAGTAGGATTTATTTACTTGGCAGGATAAAAATAAGGAAGTAATCTATTTTTTTGTAGTTGTCATTGTTGTTTGACAGGCCTGAGCCAGTACAAACTCACCAGCCCTGGTTTTATGTGGCTGGTGCCCTAGTTGCTGAGCTACAGGCGCTGAGCATAAGTAATGTATTTTGATTTAATAAAAAGACCTTGGATTTTTTTTTTTTTTAAGAGAGAGAGAGAGACCCCAAATATATATTTTTGAATGTCAAAAAATAATATGAAAATGGCTGAAATTTCATCAAGAAAATTCCTTACTCAGCATAAACTAAGATGTATTTTCTTTTACGTGGGCCATGTATAGATTGCTGTAAATCTATAAACTATAGTATCTAAGAGCTCATTCACATGTGCATGGAAATGTCATTGTGAAGGCCTTTCTCCTAAAGATGGTTACCTGCCTGGTATGGATGGATGGCCCTGCACATCCCTGCTACCATCTCTGTGTGCCTGCTGCATTCTTCACTTCAGCCTCTCCAGCCCGTTTGAAAAACTAGAGCCCCAGAATAAAGACAGATGGTTCCAGGAGTGCCCTGATCTTTGAAAGCCTTTCAGCACTGCAGGCCAGCTGTGAACTACAGAGAAGCCTCTACTCATCTTCTCTGCCTCCTACACACCCTCTGTTTCTCCTCATTGAAGTGCAAATTTGCTAGACTGGTTAAAGAGTAAGTTAACTAAGTAAAAACAGTACTGTTTCCCACGCAGAAATTATATGCTTGTTTTGATGAGGGCCATTTGTTTATTAGACAGTTTGCCACTGAGCCACCTTGATTGAATACTAGGAGGAAATTTTCTTTCTTTCTTTCTTTCTTTTTTTTTTATTGTTAAATCATAGCTGTGTACATTAGTGCAATCAAGGGGTACAATATGCTGGTTTCATATACAATTTGAAATACTCTCATCAAACTGTTCAACATAGCCTTCATGGCATTTTCTTAGTTATTGTATATAGACATTTGTATTCTGCCTTTCATAAGTTTCACCTGTACCCATTCTAAGATGCACTGTAGGTGTGGCCCCACCCATTGCCCTCCCTCCACCCTAACTTCCCCCCTCTCTTCCCCTTCCTTGGCCCTTTCCTCATAGTCTAGTGCTATAGTTGGGTTATAGCCTTCATGTGAAAGCTATAATTTAGCTTCATAGTAGGGCTAAGTACATTGGATACTTTTTCTTCCATTCCTGAGATACTTTGCTAAGAAGAATATGTTCCAGCTCCATCCATGTAAACATGAAA
>CAUYPK010066736.1:0-90039 GCA_963574355.1 Loris lydekkerianus | reverse complement strand
GGCTGTGGTGTGTCCAACAGGGGCCCGCACAAACCACCATTTTTTATATGCGGTTTTTAACACCATAGTGCGTTGCCCCCCCCCCCCCCCCCCGTCTGCATCCCACCACTCCCTCATTTTTCTCACTGAACGTACTGGGGACTGCCCACAGGCTTTCTTCCAGCTCCTTTTTTCTCTAATTCCAGAAAAGAAACTCAATGTTTGTGTCCAGCATTTTGAAGTTATTTTATTCAGAAAAGCCTAGGCTGAGTGTGTGTGCCAAGCTCTGGGCTAAGTACTAGGGATCCAGAAATACATGAGAAACATAGTGTCTTCCCCTCCAGAAGCCTAAGAGAAGAGAGTGGTGCCTTAGCCCAGGCTTGAGAAGCAAGGAATTATCGGACTTCGACCTTGAACACAGCCCTCCAGGACTAGCATTACATTAATGCTGAAGGGATGAGGTGGCTTCTCTTGGGAGTAGTAACAATGGGGTACGGGGCCATGACGCTGGCAGGTCTGAAACCTGAAAGACTAGGGGGGAGGGGGTCTTCTGAACCATTTCTTTACCATTTCCTGTTGAGGGCCAGGCAGTAAGGGAAAAAGGGTATGAGGCTGGTGGCTTAGGCTACTAGCTCCCATCATGATGGCTAGTGGAAGAGCTTTTGGGTGGGGGCACTATTGGAACCAAGATTCCTGACACTCAAGGCTGTGCACCTGAGCGGGGGAGGGGCAGGTGGTGTCCTCCCCTTTCGACTCTTTTAGGTCCTTCCTTGACTTGGGATCTTGTCTTCTCTGTGAATAAAATTTTAAAAAAGGACAGTAAGAGGATGGCACCCAGAGAAAGACATCCAGATGTTGGAGAGGAAAGATACAATGGGTGTGAAGGAGAACAATACTTCCTAAACTTTTTCTGTGCGGCATACCAAGTATTGGCAGAACACATTTGAGGACAGCATGCACCATCATCTTCACACACCCTGAGCCACACAGACTGGGAAACTCTGGAAAGATGCTCTCCAACAAAAGAGACAACAGGAGAGAAGGTGTGCAGAGGCAGAAAATGAAACAAAAGATAGATTACCTAGGATAAGGAAGCTCAGAGCGAGCTTCTGGGAGGGCAGAATTGTGAGAGAGGAAGTAGGCTCAGTGGGGAGCAGCTAATTGCGCTCTGGGGTCTCACCCAAACAGCCTCCTCTGGTATACAGCTCCTACAGGAGAATACGTAGGAATAAGTACGGAGGCAGGAGGTGGTCTTGGGAGTGAGGAAAGGGGAAACCGAGGCACTGGAGAGGCCACACTCTGGACTTGCTAAAGAGCAAGGTCCTCCACATCCCATTCCTCCCACCACCCAGGCAGCATCCAGGTTCCGCAAATGCAGGGGGGAGGTGGTGAAGAAACTGGAATTTCTGGTCACCCAGTTAGCCCAACCACTTACCTTCTTTCCTCTCCAGGCCACTCCGGGCACAGAAGGTCACCTGGATCACCCCTGGGAAGCCTCCAGCTGCAGGTACATGTCTTGGCTTCTGGGAACTGTTGCTTGGAGGGTCTATAGGGGAGAACACAGGGTATCAGGATGGCACCCCATGGCCCTACCTCACAGGCCTGGATTTGGGGGAAAGTTCATCTAGGAAGGTGGTGCTTCTGGGGTGCAATCCTTCCAAGCCCATTTTGGAAACCTGGGGTGTTTTCAGATCCTTTCTCCTGCCGGGCCTGCTCTGCAGGGGCCCTGACAACTCACATGAAGGGACAGAAGAACGGCAGCAGCTTTTCACGTGTAGGTACCACAAAGAAATGGTAGCTTAATAGGAGCCAGACCATCATCCTGGGAGGGAATCTTTATAGCTGGGACATCAGATATCTGGGACAGGGCAGCATCTGGAAGAAGGGAGCAATTTCATGTCAAAGGCAGGACTTTCCCAGGCCCCGCAGTGAGGCCGAGGCCGCTCCTCACACCCTCACGCCCTTCCGTCCGCCTGCCTGGGCGTGCGCTCTGCAGGGAGCCAGAAGCCCACAAGGGACAAAAGTCCCCCTGGGGTCAGTGTGGGGAGAGCAGCCTGGTCTGAATGAGAAAACTGGGCTGGGCCATTTAGAAGTTCCCTTCTTCTAGAAAGCTCTGCATCCAAGAGCTACACTGGAGAAGTGAATGGATGCTTGGCCACCAAGTCAACTGCTGCTGGGCGGAGCAACGGCCTCTGGGCGGGGCAACGGCCTCTGGGCGTGGCAACGGCCTCTGGGCGGGGCAACGGCCACTCACAGGGAGGGGGGGGAAGGGCTGGCAGGCTGGGCGCTGCTGTCAGTCCCACACTGTCTCACTCGCTGTCCTGTGCCTGGGGGACAGACACAGCGGCTCCTGGATCTGGAGCAAGGAACTTCTTGGGTCTTGGCTTTCCTAGAAGGGAACAAGGGTTCAAAGACACCACTAAATGATGTGGGCACCTATGCACACTTTTCCTGGATTAGTAGGTTCTTAAAAGAAATGGTGGAGATGTACGTACATATGTGGATAGATAAGTTATACACATCAATAGACAAGGCGGCTCCCCTCGGGCAGTTCAAGGAGGCCAAAGAGAGGAGGGGCGCAGACCCATGGGCAGCCAGGTGTCAGGCCTTGTCAAGTCCGGCTTTCCCACAAAAGCCACCACCCTGGACTCGTCTGAGCCTCACTTTTTGTGAAAGAAAAGTGAGCCACTGAGAGACAAAACAGGAGAAATCCTGAGAGCAAAGTGTCCAGGGTGGGTGGATGGGATAAAGAAAGTTACAGAGAGAAAATTAAACAGGCAGGAAGGAGCCCTTGGAGATACAGGGGCAGTGAGGCTAAAAGGGAGGGGACGTGAGGGGAAGCAGAGGACAGGGCAGGGAAGGAGGAGAGAGGGCAGAGGGGGCGAGAGAAAAGGGAGGTGGCAGCCAGGGCTGAAATACAGAGGCAGTGACAGCACAGGCCAAGGCTGGCAGGGTGACTGGGCTCCACAAGGCACACTTTTGTTCCAGGTCATCCCTGACAGGGAGGGCACAGGGGCAGGGAGCAAAGGGACCAGAGGAGGCCAAAAAGCCCAAAGTGTCCTCTCTTTTGTCCCTGGGAAAAGAACATAGGAAGGTGCAGTGGTAGGATGGGGACCAGACATCCTTTTCAGAAAGAAGCTATGACCGAACAGTAATCCATTGAAAATGATCAGGAAACAACCCTCTAATGGTGGAAAGTTAAGCATCCAGTATGGGGGAGCGGTCGGCCTGGAGCTTTCCTGGACCTTCAAACTCCAGGGAATCCTGGTGTGTGAGGGAGGCTCAGAGACAGCTCAAAGGCAGAGGAGATGGGGCGGCCTCCTTTGGGGTGGCCCTGAAGCATGGTAGTCCTAGACACATCAGAGGTTAGGTTGGAGGGTGCCTGGTGTGTCTCCCCACCCCCGAGAAAACCCCTAAAAGGCCGTGAAAAAAACTCTGGCAAGAGCAATGGACACTTTCCCTCGCCCTGACCACAGGAGGCTGAGCAAACTACTCGTGGGCCCAGAGGAGTTCAAGTGGTCTTCCTGCTGCCTAGTAGCCTGGGTGAAGGCCCAGCCATGACCAGGAATGGAAACTGGAATTAGAAGGTTGCTCCGTGATCACCAGCCATGCAGGCAGAGGTGGATTTAGAGTTTCTCTTCAGGGAGGGGCTCTGAGCAGCTTACCCAGAGTGTGCTCTCATGTGTATAGACTCAGCAGAGTAGGACTCTGTGGACAGGTCTTTTCTGAACAGACTGTCCTGGTGAGCCAAGTCCCAACAGGACCCAGCTATCAGGCACCTTTGGCAGCAGCGGTGTCCCGGCCGGGTGCCTCTCACTTCCATTTTGGCATCCCCATCATGACTCTCTGATATTTGTTCAGGATTCACCCATCCATAAGCTCATTGCTTCATCAAATATTTGTGGAGCTTTGCTGGGAAGTTGGGATATAAAGATGAATGAGACAAAGTTGTTGTGTTCAAGTCCCTGCCTCCATCGTGAGAAAGGGCAGACTGACATGCTGAGAAGGGAAACAGAAACAAGAGGCTCAGGCTGGTGGTCAGATGTGCACACCTCTTAGTCCTGCCCCCACATATAAATATTATACAACTACAGAGAGAAAGTGAATGTTCAAAAGCTACTCTGGGGGGGAGTCATACCAGTCAGGAAAGAGTATTCCCAGTGGCCAGGCAGAAAACCAGAAATTACTTTGCCCACTCAGGAATTTATAGACTAGGGGGGAAAAAAAACACAGCTAAGGTATATTATCAGGATACTGACCTTGAGCAGCACAGATGTTGTGATAAAGGAAACTACTTTGGGGCATTTAGGGACAGAGGGTGTGGCCTCCAGGGCAGCCATTGAAAGTATCTGCAACTGCTGGAGACCCCACGTTTGGAAGAGCTTCTGAGGGTGCCATGTGGGCTTACCAGAGATAAGAATCAGAGGCTTCCTGAGACCAGCACAGGACTGGGGGAGGGTGATGAGGGAAGCCCCTAAGATCTAGGCTTTGGGTATATAAGTGCTCACAGGGCTGGGATTGCTTCCGGAAACTGCCTTGTTGGTGTCCCCAGCTGAAGGGCAGACGGCCAAGGAGTGGTACCATGATGGCAACAGCCCAGATGCTGCTCAGTGGGGAGTCTGAAGGTCTCCTGTAGGGAGCCAGGAAGAGGTGGGGTGAGGTTGGAGTATCACCAAGATGGTGCTTCCTCAGGACCCGCAGCGGGGGAGGAAGGAGGCGGGACAGTGTCTCAGCTGGGCTGAGCAAATGCGTCCACATGGGGGGCTATTGGATCAGTCCTCCAGGCTCTGGGGAAATAGAAATGGGCAGGGGAAAAAAAAGTTAAAATGCTGAGATCATATCTGAAAAAAGAGGCAGAGTGGACACAAAGAGGAGAGGAAAGAGCCATGATGAGAAACATCATCACGTACAAAAGAAGATGGGAGAGGAGGAGGAGGAAAGAGTATCCTGGAGGGGAAGCAGAGGCAGAGTGTGATCAGGAAAAGGGTGGTGCAGAAGGGGCGGCCTGGGCCTTGACCAAAGAGAATGGAGCCTGAGGGCTGCAGAGCCTCCAGGGCGGAGGCAGCAGCTGAGTGGAGGTGGACCATATGGTATGTCTAGTCCGAGAAGTTTTTCTACTGGCAGCAGGAGCACGGGGATGGGCGAGGGGCAGAGACCTGGTCAGTCTCCAGTGGTAACTCTGGGACGCGCCTCTCTGAGTACAATACAGATTAAGAGAAAGAGGAAGTTTCAGCAAGGAGCCCAGGGCCAAGGGTGGTACAGCCAAAGGCTCATATCCTTTGCGGAAGAGCTCATCCTTAGCTTGTGAGTGGCACCTCTGAAACCTGCAGGGACCTGTGCCAGCCGGCAACAAGCATTTATGAGATCAAGGAGTGTGTTTTCAGAGGCTCTCCCCAGCACCCAGCCCTATCCAGCTGCCCTTGATGGGGTGGCTCAGGTTTCCCTTCCCACTGTCAGAGGAGCTCTCCTACCCCTGCCACCCTGCCTGAGGGGACATGACCAATTTTTGAGGAAAGGGGTGCTGAGATGAGCATGACTGGACAGTCAATGGCAGGAAGAGAGGCTCTTTGGGAGCTGAAAAGGCTAAAGTGTTTCCTCAGGAGCAGGAGCCTGCAACACCCCAGCCCCAAAGGTCCCTACTGTCCTGCCCTAGAGCTCAGGCAGCCCTGACAACCTTCATTCTGAGGGGGCGTAAGGTACACTGGTGCAACCCAGGGCAAGCATTCTGGGGAAAGAACAACCCTTCCCCTAGGAAGCACCTGGCTGTCCTGTGCTCAGAAACTACATGGAGTGAACAGTTGGGGTATGTGGAGGACCTCAGAGGACGAGTGTTACTTCCTTATGTGACTCTGGCCACCTCTGTCTCCCTCCGGAGACCCTGCAATGAGAGAGGCTGTGCCAGTCCCAGGGAACCTGGCACGTGGAGTGGGGTAGCCCAGCTCCCCTTGCCACAGGGCCCTAAACAGAGACCAGGGCTGAAACACAGCCCAAACTCTCCACTGAATTATTCGTGGCTGGGAAAAAGGGGTCCACAATGAGATTTGGGCACTTGAAAAAATGGTCAAATCATAGTTCAATTACAGAAGTGAGCAGCAGC
Source organism: Loris lydekkerianus (assembly GCA_963574355.1). NCBI lineage: Eukaryota > Metazoa > Chordata > Mammalia > Primates > Lorisidae > Loris > Loris lydekkerianus. The sequence continues at coordinate 83,963 of CAUYPK010066736.1, read as the reverse complement.
CTGGATTGGGGTCAAGCTGAGGGCTTCTCTACAGCTTGGTTCCCAAGGCTATTTTCTCTGGAGCGGCTGCTTTGACTATTGGAGACACACCAATCTCAGATCAGCTTGGACCCCAAATGAAAGTCGCCTGGGACTTGCCTCAGGTGACCTGACCGAGTACAAGGCACTGAAACTGCAAACAAGCCCGGCTGGCCTGCTGTCTCTCCTCACTGCCCTGCACCCTGTGGTCATTTCTTCATTCACAGATGTGCTTTTCACTAAGCAGCTATTAACTTGAACTTGGTGCCAGTGATCTAACAATGAGTGAGTTGTAGTTCCTGCCCTGGAGTTGCTCACCCCATCCAAGGAAAGACATTGTGTTAATACCAGGAGGATGCAGCGAGGGTCTCAGATACTGACTAGGACCTTTGTTCGACCTGTATGGCACCTCCTAGGGACTTGAAACCACTTTAGATTGTAAAGTTAGTGAAAATGTCACTGGAAAACCACTTCAGTTAGAAAAGATTTGGGGAGGGGCGCAGAGTGAGCTAGGGCTGTGCCGATCAAGATCCCATAGTCTTAAAAGAGATAGTACTTCGGGTGTCCAGATTCTCATCCCCTGCTTTTTACTATTCGAGTATTTTAGGGGCCAGGAGAAATCTCTGGAGCTGCATATCCTGGTGGAGGGCACCCTGAAATTCTAAAGACCTCGTATTTGTAAGAGATTCATGCCCCGGGTCTTAGTCTGGCACCTAATGTAAGGAAATAGTCTATTTTTCTTTTTTTTTTTAAATTTCATGGTTCAAAGCCATAGAAATTGAGTAATCAGGGGAAGAAGGAAAAGGGCTGGACAAATTTCTCCTGAGATGGGATGAGCAGGATTTCTGTGTGAGTCAGAGATGTACAGGTCTGCCCTCTATCCAGAGGCCCGTCTTGCTGTCTTCTGGCCGGGGACAGTGCCCACGTTAACAAGAAAACCAGAAAGAAGAAACTCGAGGACAGAGGCCTGGCTGGGTGGGACAGGGCCACGTGCTGAGGCAGGCCACATGCCACACTCGGGGGTGAGCTGTGAAGCCCTGGCCCCATCCTCAGGGGCTCTCTGTGGAGGAAGTGTGCAGACAGGTGGCACAGAGTGAGATGCCCGGGGGCTTAGGAAGCAGCCCCTGAGGCCGCTCTCGCAGGTGGCCCCTCTGGAGCCAGAGACCCATAGGGCTGCCTCACAGGCTCTCGACTACCTTTGGGTAAAGCTCATCTCCAGTCTGGACTTGGCTGCTGGCCACCCCATGCCCACTGGGGTAATTTCTCTCCTTCCCTCCCATCATTCCTTCCCCCCCATCGGTCCTTCCCCATCCTCCTGGCTCTCCCTCCAAAAGAGCTCTCAGAAAGTCTGCTTTTTCTCTTCTCAGCCACAAACTCCTTTCTCAGGACTTCTTATGTATATAGTGCTAAGTACCCTTTTTCTCAGAAGCAGAAGGATGACGGCATGTCGACGTCTTTCTTTCCCAGAGAAAGTTTTATCTCAGCAGCAGACATTTCTTAACAAAATGAAAAAGACACGGGGTCAGCGATTGAATACCTTTCAGTAAGTGAGTGGCTATTCACAAAGATTTGGGGGACTTTCTGAGTTCTGTAAAAGCCTAGCCTAGAATTTTTGTCTCTTTGCCCCCTCCTGAAGCCCAGGGAGCCTTAAGAAGCCAAGAGCTACAGAAACCTTCTAAAGGTATCCCAGGCACCCTCTCTTGTGAGGAGGAAAGCCTACAATGTTAGGACCCGAAATGGAGATTCAGAGATACGGAGGATTGCTCACGAAATGCCCGCTCACAATTTAAGTAAGAAAATTACATTAGGCCGATTCTAGTAGGCCTTTCCCTCATCAGTGGCCTTTGAGTCTAGCTAACCTGCAGAGACATGTTCCTTTAGGATAGCCTACACATCCCATTGATACATTTAAGTTAGAGAAGGATCTAAGTCCTTGCTTTACAAGAACCACCCTGCTTTAGTAAGCTCGCAGTTTGAGGAGGGCACACAGAAAGTGTATAATCATGTGACCTGATTATAAAAGTCAGTGCAATACAGTGTCCCCTGTGCCTTGGTCCCTGGAAACCCAGATTCCTCCTTCAAGTCAGCCATAGTAAAAACTGCAAGACCCAGCAACTTCTCCAATGGAAATGCTACTGGGAGAGAGTTTGCCTACCAGCACCAGGACAATGAAACAGGGAGGAGGGGAAGGAATTTCCCAGGGTCTGGGCACCAGGGATTGAAATCCAGTGGCTGGATCAGGAGCTCTTTGCTGTTTCTAGTTGAAGACTAGAAAACCAAGGGATGGAGAGTGATGGCGAAGGGGCTTCTGCAGCTTGTGGACGGCATCTTTCCAGACCAGAGCCCAAGGCCCCAACAAGAAAAGGGGGAAACAAATGAGAACAAGCTGGAAAGAAACTCACCACTCAGCAGAGGGTCCAGGAGCCAGAGAAGGGCACTTTGTCTTCCCGGGAGCATTCACGACCTGTCTTGCATTCATGGTCCCACCTTTTCACCCTGTATACAGTAATTTTTTTTAACTTTTTTTAAAAAATTAGGTCAACAGAGGGGTTGGATATATGGCACATCTTGCCACAAGGTATGAAAAAAGAGAGCAGAGAAGGTCAGCGGAGCCGAGGCATGAGAAAGGACCTACGAGAAGGGGAGGCTGGGGAGGGCAGGAGGGTGCAGGGCCAGGGGAGCAGGGCGGGGTCAGGGGCAGTGGGACCCAGATGCCTCTGTCAGTGAATGCATACCGTGTTCTAATCCTGCTCTGGAAGGAACTTTGAGGGACACAAAAGCTTTGAAGTCAGGTACTGGGAATAAATCACTGTCTGACTTGCCTGTTTCTCCTCCTGATTCTCACAGAAATTTCTGAGAGAGAGGAAGTCTGCAGAGAATGAACTCCCAGGAAGGCTGCTTGAGAGGGGAGCAATAGAAACAGGGCAGTTTGCCAAAAGGAAAGGCTGCAGTCTGCTACCTCCAGCCCTGCAGCCAGCTGACACACTGGAATGTGCAGGGGAGGCTGGAGGGGAGGGTGGGCCTGGGACAGTGAGGGTGGTGGAGCACAGAGGGTGGGAAAGAAGGAGCTGAAGGGATTCTTCCAGTCCTTGCGGGTCTAGCCACTGGCTTCTTTTCTTCTAGGCTGTAACTCTGAGGTCTTCATCCTCCTTTGGTCCTCAAACAGGCTGTATCCCAGGTTGGACACTGAGGAGAATTAATTCCACAAATTCTCCCTTCAAAATAGGCATTCCCCAAACAAATGGACTTGGACCTGAGGCCTTATCACCCCAAGGGGAGCAATAGTAATTAGGTCAAACCTTGAGCTCCCTTCACTGCTGGAAGGGAAGTAAATCTACCCAGGGAAGTAAGGTGAGCTGTCTGCCCTATGGTGAAACAAAGAATGTGGTTTTCCTACTATAGCTTGGGTATAGTTCCATCTGTATGCTATAGAAAATTATCCAATGATCTATGATTGGGGTGCTTTTAAGAATGACAAGACAAAGATAGGTCTTCGAGAAGAGCCTATTGCTCCCAAGGTTGTGAGCAGCAATCCCTTCCCTTTTGTTTGGGATAACTCCCTCTCTTCCTGGTCTATGGCTTTGATCATCCCCAGTTCATTGCAACTGATCCCATTCAACTGGCTCCTGTGGCAGTTCTTCACTCCCGCCTGCGCCTTGGGCACCATCCACCATCCAGCCTCATAGGGGTCCTCTAGGAACCCCACGTCCCTGACAGATGTAACCTTGTACTGCAGTGTGAACGCCTGTTTTGAAGGGAGCATTTGTGGACTCTGTTCTTTCTCACAAGTGTTTATGAAACCTGAAAGTTGATTGCCAAAAGCACAAGGGTGTTTTTTTTTTGTTGTTTGTTTGTTTGTTTGTTTGTTTGTTTGTTTTTTTTTGTCTCTATCTGTACTTTTGGTTTGGGAAGGCATGATCTGGATACCAACTTCCAGTTGCCTGGAATCTGACCCTCATCCAGGTCTTTGTATCCTGAATTCTTTATCATTTCTGCCTTGAGGACTCCTGCATATTCATCCCCTTGTCACTTGTATAAAAATACCTTGAGAATTAGACACTAATATTATTCAAAACACATCCATGGAAACTCAAGTGTGCGAGTCAGATACTCCTAACAAGTCTTGTGGATACAGCAATGAATGAGAAACAGTGTCTTTTCCTCTAAAACCACTTAATTTTGTAAAATAGCATTCAGTACCCTCTAAGACATTAGGAGTAAGGTTCAGTTGGCATGTTAACAAAGGAGGTCAAACTTTTGGATGGCAAATTGAAGAAAACTTTGAAGCCTCTAGTCTGTGAATGGCCAGAGTTAGATATAAGGAGCTCTTAGGAAAAAGCCATATTATCCTAATTCACAATTGGAAGGCAGAGAGCCAGGTGGGGAGAGTGTTAGAATTTGGTTTCATGAGTGTTTTTGTTCACCAAATAAATGATGGCTATTGGAAAAGGGAAGAGTGAACATGGAAAAGGCAAGGTCAAAAGGGACAAGAGGCATGGAGCACCACGTATAGGGCACTCTTCCTGCCTCCCTCAGAGCCTAGGCTGTTTTGCTGGAACAAACCCTGAGAATAGTCAGGTGGTGTCTCATCCGAGCCCTGCTTTTTCATGCCATCTTAGCCATCCTTGTGTCCTGTCCTTTCTACGAGAGCAAATATACAAATGGATAAGCTACAATGTCCTCACCAGAGAAAGAGAATCTTACAGGTACAGAGAGATAGACAGCTGGCTAGACAGGGTCGCACATAGAGATGTAGAAAACAAACCAAGAGACAGAGAAAAATAAGAGTCATAACAGAAGAAAAAATGATAAAAGAACTAGAGGCTCGTCCTGGGAGAAAATCCAGAGCACAGAAGGAGAAAAATAAAAAAGTAAAAGCCACACATGAAGAAGGACAACAAAGTCAGAAGCAAAGTGTCCAGATAAGAGATGTGAGAGGATGCAGGGAGGCCCCAGGGGCAGAACCTGGACTCTGGCCTATAATAATCCCGTCCCAGTGAGGCAGGACCCTCGGCCTCCCTGACTCCTCCCACCGTCAGAGCTTCCGCACAAAGAGGAAGAAGTAGAAGGGGGCAGTGAGAGAGGAGCAGGAAGAGGAACTGCAAAGACAGACAGATGAGGGAGCATTTGAGAAAACAGCTGAGAGAGAGAGAAGTCTGGCCTTTGATTTGGAGGCCAGAAAGATCCCTAACAGGCTGGAAATGCACCCCACAGTCATCACAACCCCCACCCCCAGATAAGGCCCTGGTACACATGAAAGCAAAGGGGCAAAAAAATGTGTCTTTCTTTTCTTTTTTTTTTCTTTAACTTAGGGTCACTGACAACTCATCAGTTAATTTATCTCTTCAAGTTTAGAAATAAATTATCCAAACTCAGTGATGACAATTCTTCATAGGTGTTTGGAGGCTATCATTGCCTCCCTCCCCTCATTAGGCAAAGATGGGAGATATCTAGAGGATTATCAGTCATGTGCTCTAGAACCCAGGCAATGTGTCTCCCCTGAGTGGGGTGAGGAAGTACCGTGCCATTATTTGCAACCTCTGGCTTAGTGTGAAGTCCCCGTCCTGTGCTCTGCCTGCTAATGGAGCCACGCCTCTGTGCCTGTTTCAACAAACATCTACTGAGTACTTAGCACATCACACTAGGATTTCTGCTTTCTCGGGAATTTCACTGAACTATCGTTTGAGGCTAAATCCTATTATGGAGATCTTCAACTGTATTCTGGGCCACATTTCCTCAGGTCAAGCCTTAGGGAAGAAAGGGGAGCCCCAAAAGGGTTTGCGTTGCTTGAGAAAACGATCCTATCACCCCCGAGGTCAATACTCATGGACCCACTGTGTAAGTGACAACCAGGTTTTTGGTCAGGTGGGATCTGCCTTGATCCATCATCACTGGAGACATGTTTCTTCGTAGGGCTGAGCGCAGCACAGACACAGAGTTGTGGATACCCCACAGCTGTCTCAGGACGTTTTCAGGATGCAGGGCCTAAGAAAACCAGCCCTGGTACCCATCGATTTTTTTTCTTTCCTGTCTTCAGATCTTCTCATTCTTCCTTCATATTTTAGTCAGCTTTCTGCTCACACTTATTTAGTAGGTACATGAAAACACTTTAGAATTATTTATCTAATATTATAGATGAGAATCTCTTTATTTAACAAACATTTATTGAGCTTTATTTTATGCCAGACTTCTGGTATTGTAGAGAGTTCAAATTTGATTGAAAGTTTCTTTTCCCCTATTGAAAACAACTCCCTATTGGACAGGAAAGGATGACTGCAGAAGAGGAGGTGGGGGCCAAGGCCACGGGGTTTCCCTTAAGGGTTTATTCTATGTAAATTTACAAATAACAGTGGGGTTCAAAAAAAAGATAGTTGGTGATTTCTTGTTGTTCCTAGTTGGAGAATAAAGAGTCAGATGGTAAAGAGTATGAACAAGGAGCTGGACCCTTCAGATGTCATTCTTCCCACAGCTAATGATGGCAGTGGCAGAGTGGGGCTGGGGTGGCCAAGAGAGCTGGGAACTGGGATTTCTAGATGGTTCCCAGGACAGGCTGAATCTGGTTGAACCAGTTGTTCCTGCCGAAATGGTGCCCTGTCTCTTTCCTTCCATTGCTTTCCATCCTTTGGGCAATTCAGCCTCCGATTATTGCTGCTTGTTTAAAAGATGAATAATATAAGAGACAAACACTCAAATCCTGACTCTAACGAACTAGGCAAACAAAATGGAGTGAGAGATAAGGAACATTTTGCAAATGTCTAGAAAGACAAATGTAGAGATATGACTGTAAAACAAAGAGACTTGGAGGGAGAGAAAGGGTGGAGCAGGAAAAAAAAAATAAAATAAAAAATAAAGAGAAGCATGATTAGATGGGACATGCCCAAGAAGGGAGAGTCACAGAGAGAATGGGCAGGTGGTGGCTGCCATCAGCCTTGCCAGGGCACTCTTCTCCCCTGCTGGGCAGTGCCTGGGGCAGCTTTATCTCATGGTGCCCAGGAAGGGAAATGAGATGTGACTTTACAGAGGTGGTATATGCACGGAACGTGCAGGGAGCAGCTGAAAAGAACACGGGAGACTCTGAGCGTCCCCAGGATGCCTACTGCTTTCTAATTTGACCCACCCCCAGCCTATTTCTATATCCTTACTGCAGCCACTAGATGAGTCCGGCCTGTCCCAATTGAGCTGAAGGTCATAAAGAGAAGAAAGGAAGGTGATGAGGTGAAGGCTTAGACTGGGGGCTTGCAGTATGGAAGGCTCCACCTACCTTCCTTAGCTCAGCTTCCAGCCTAATTCTATTCAACACTGTCCTTCTTCTTGGGCAGCGTTTGGAGGAGCTAACAACCAGAAGCCAGCACCTTATCCTCTGGAGGATGTCTGTTGTGAGGGGGGACAGGTCAGGGGAGGGCGAGGGAGGGTACCAGGGATATGCTGGCTGGACCTGGGAGTCACAACATGCTCAGGACTAGTCAAAGAATCTAAGAATCCTTATCAAAATAAAGCTCAAACTCTTTAAATGAATGTAAACATAAATATAAATATGAATAAATACAAATATGTGTAACAGGATGGGTTTTCTTTTCACTGAGGCTGTGAAAGTCCAAGACAAAAGAAGAACAGATGGAAACATTTCTCCCATCTTTCAGAGTAAGTGAACCTTCATTGCACACCCACATGAAGGATTATAAAAATGTCTGAGGCCTGGAAAAGACAAAGCACTTCTCTGGAGAAATTTTTTGGAGTGGCACTTTTGCTCCTTCCAGCTGGGGGGAGAGAAGCCAGCTCCCCACCACCTCACGCTAAGGGGACTGCACCCAGGGCACTTGGCTAGCGTGTGTCCCTTGGATTCTTCGCCCAACTCCAGGGCAAGAGGAGGAGGCTGAGGCGGTGGAAGTAGGGCAGAGACTTGGCTTCCGTGGGCGCACGTGTCACTTCCACAGCAAGAGAGTGGAGTCGGCAGGGTTCACTGGGCGGAGCTAAGGTGACCAGACATGTCACTTGAGGGCAAGAGCTGGCCAGGAGCCAGTTAGAAATCATATCCAGGAGTTTCTAGGAAAGTTGTGGGGGGTGGGGAGCGGGGTTTGAAAAGGAATAGGCAATTACTGACATCAGAGCACGCTCTGCCCACAGCCAGCCAGCTGGGGAGGCAAGGTTGGGACAATTCAAGGGACGCTACCCAGCGTCCCCCAGAGGACCCAACCCTGAGCGTGCACCAAGCCCAGGGGATGCTGTTGGCACCACGTGCGGTGCCAGCCCACCCACCTCCCTATTCTGGAAAGCTAGAAAGAAATCCAGGATCCAAAACCAGACCAGAAGAGGGAGGAGAAAAAAAAAAAAAAACTAAGGCTGGGAACCAGCTAAGGCTGGGAACCCATACCCTTATCCTCCCCTGTGAGTGCCAGGCCTGGCACCTGCTCAGAGAGGGACTAAGCTTTTAAAGGAAGTTCACACTGTTGACTGTCACACAGGGCTGGAGATTTTAGTTCCTAAAACGGATCTTCTTATGACTAAATCTGACTAAAGGACTTATTACCTGGAAGTCTGCAGGAAAAAAGTATGGAACTGGTCCAAGACTTCACCCAAAGAAAGGGAAGCAAAACATTGGCTCTACAAAGTAGATTTCGAATCCACAGTTCTTGGATCCTGGGGAAATTTGGGTCTTGTAAGTGGTTAGAGGAACTTCTCTCCTCCCCAGACCTGCCCTTTGGTTTCACAGCAAAATGTGTTCCAGCCCGGGAGTGGGGGCACTTGCAGTTGTCTGGAAAGGTACTTTTTCTCTCTGCTGACCTTGCCACATGTTCTTGGCTCTGCCCGAGTACAGTTCCTACCACAATTTCTCTCTCAGGAGATCCTCTGGAGCACACCTTGGACTGGATTGTCTTCTGGAATTGCCCCCATGCCAGGAGAGTGGCTCCCCCAAAGACTCCTCTGGCACCCCTACTTGTCTCTGCCTATTTCCTTGTCCTTGGTCTCTCCTAAAACACTGTAAATTCCTTGATGACAGGGACTCTTATCTTATTCTCTCATCTGCTCCCCGGGGTTAGAGCACCTCTTGGTACATTGTAGATGCTCAGTTAATGTTTGTTGAGTCAGGGCCTGAACACACACAGACACACCCTTTTTTTGGACAGGCTTCATTTATGCCTATCAACCTCCTGGGCAACCTCAAGAATTTTAATTTCAGTATATGTGACTTGAATGTTACTTATTTTGAGAGATAACTAAAAGAAGAAGGCATGAGCTGTAGGCCATTACAAATGGAAGAAAGAAAACAGAAAAAGAGATTTTTTTCTGAAGGCTTAGTAAAGACTAAAGTGGAGGGAAACGCAACACCTAGGAGTTGGGCCTGGGGATTTGAGGGGTGACTGCTGTGGCATAGGTTTGAGGGCAGCTGGCATGCTATGCGTGAAGTTGTTTTAAATGGGGCTGTGCACTAAGGTGCAACTAAGTGAAAACAAAAAACAGAAACCAGCCCAGCATATGTCTCCAACCCCAACTCCAGAATGTGAGACAAACTTTAAGGGTCCATTGAGGGGAGAGGAAGTAGATCACCTATGAAAGGAATGGGGTAAAAAGGCAGGAATGGGGCATAAGAAAGCTTGCGGTGTTGTAGTCAAACTTGAGAAGAATTAATACAGAGCCTCAGGGTCTTGCCCAGTGCCCTATTGGTGCCCCGGGGTAGAGATGGGACCCCAGGGGATGGCTTCAGGATGTCTATTAGAGAGGATACAGCTTGGGGACTTGGGCTTCTGGACTGCTGTGCCCAGCATCAATGTCCTATGTCTGTAACAGGTGGTAAAATAGAATGCACACTGTGACCCAAAGACTAGAGTTTGTAAAAATACTGGGACTTTTGCACAAGGGGAGCAGGAAAAAGAAGGAACCCCCTCCCAAACAAATGTGGATAAATTCTGTTCAAGCCAAAGGATGGAATGCAGAGGTGCAATTCATTGTAAAACAAAAAAAAAAAAAAAAAAAGAAGAAGAAGAAAGCAAATGGTGCAGCATTACTTGAACCTGAGTATTTTTATGGAGTAAAAATTACAATTGGTAAACATACCCTACATGCATCGTCTTTAGAAATTGCACTTGGGGTTTTAGAAATGGGTGTAAAAAATGCCTTTTCAGCTGTACTGAGGAAATTAAACACAAATCAAAGATCTATCCAACTCAGGAATCTCAGAAATCCTCTGTGACTGTTTGAGTTGGGACCCAGGAGGAGGAAATCACTTCAAGGACACAAGCATGGAGTCTATGAAAACTTGGATAGAAGACCCAATAGAGAATTAAATGATGCCCTTCATAGGTATATTATCGAGGGGGTGGGAGGGGATTGTGGTCACTAGTAAGCATCTCATTGAAGCATTAATATAGTAAATTCAGGAAAATTTTGTAGAAAGCATACCATGTCTCATGGGCAACATTTGGAGGAAACAATAATAATTATGGTCATTATTGGAAATTAAAACAGTAAGACCCTGGCTAAACATAACATAAACCATAGTCCCCAAGCACAGTAATAATAAGAAAATGTCTCCGATGTGCCTCTTCTTAGGCTCTACAACATGCTGAAAGTCTTCTCATGTATGTGAGACCCTTAAATATAATGATATATTCAAGAATAAATGGGCCAGAAATGTGCAGCAGTTTTAAGAGTATTTTATTCATCTGCTTTGGAATGGCTTCTCGAGACTGCAAACTAGCCAGTTGTGAGGCTGTCGTACTCCTTGTGAGATATTTCAGCCCTGTGTTGATTAACTGCCATTTCCCAGGTGTCATTTCCCACTATGAACCCAGAGAATGGGTCCGAAGCATGTTGCATACCATTTCCATTTTTTGCTGCCCAGGGTGGGTCCAGTATCCAAATTTCCTAGATTTCCACAGTAATTGCCACAGTCTAATTGTCATTTGTAACATTTTAATATAAAGATGTTCTTAAATGATGAATTTGAGAAAAGCTATGCATTGAATAGACATTTAACAGATGGTCAAAGCAGTAGTAAACTTAAATTTGATATAAATTTATTGATATTTATACTACATTGATGAAACGTGAAACAAATGTAAAATTCAATATTTTATATTTCAAGTTATCATTACTGTCCTTAAAGCTATTTGAAATTTTATTTCTCTTAAGTTTTAGAAACTTTACAAAATATATATTTTGCGTAAAAACTCTAAATTCCAAATATTTTTCAAAATCCAACAGGGTAGATATTGAAAAGAGTTTATTTAAATGACTAAAAAATTGAGATATCTACCCCTCAAATAATATGATTTAAAAATCTATTGATTACCAAGTACTGGCAAAGCAAATGTTTAACCAGTCTTCTGAAAATTTAAACAATACAAGGACAAAATGCTTCATAATTCTCCAGAAGCTTGTTTACATTTTCTTTCCCTCTTTCAGAAACACATAGATGATAAGACTTTATGGGATGCAAAGAAAATCATTGTATCCTTCAATTAATGATGAGCATTGTCTTAAATAGTGCAGGGTGAATGAATTTCATGGGAATCAACATTTCCTAGTTCAAATTAGTTTATATTTGAAAATATATTGAAAAATATTTTTCTGTCTTTAATGAACACTGACAGGAGTCCTCTGGAGTTGCTCAAACCCTTGCTCCACGTATTGCAAGGAAACTCCTAAAGCGCAGATTCTGTGTCTGATGAATATCTCTCTCCAGCAACCAGCAAAGGGTCTAGAATATGATGACTTTTCAGAGCTAATGACTTCTCTTCCCAAGCCCACAGAGTGTGAATGTGGCAACGGTACTGTCAATATTGGAACGTGACCCAAAACTGGCAACATTGCATGACTTCAGCTATTAAAAATGCATCATGATTTAAATAACGAGGCCTTGTATTTCTTCTATCTTTGCTTTTTGGAAACAATTTAGATTAGGCAGTGGCAAAGAATAAAACATTCTTCGCTGGACTTAACAGTGGTGTCTGCTGGCTCTCATTAACATTATATTGGTGGTCTTGCAAAGGGACAATTTGAGGGCACTAAGCTGAACTCCCAGAGACTACACCCAGGCTGTCCTCAGGTGGTGTGAAAGGGTGCAGACACCTTGGTCAGAATTTTCACTGGGACTCTAAATTTAGGAAAAGAAAGACAGCAAGATATTTAGAAAAGACCCGTTGGACTTCAGAACTCTGAACTATTGTATTTCTGATTGACACTGTAACGATTAGAAGACACGAAATGGAAATTTCAAATTTTGACTCCTTTCCTGACAGCAAGATAGATATGTGATGTTTACACTATATCAGGATGAATTATAACCAAAGACAATAGGATTAAATTCTGATTTTAATCACATCCTTTGTGTTCCTACAGCACACTTGGGTAACCTAGATTTTTGTTAGATTTTTTTAAAAAATTATATTTTTTTATTACACATCTAGCTTCCTTGCTAGTCAATGAATATCTCGAGAGCAAGCTCTGTGTCTTATTCATCTTTGCCATTTTGTGTCACCACACAAAATTTCAGTACAGCCGCACAGCTGGAACTTAAGTAAATTTGTATTAAATTAACATATAGTCAAATCTGAACTTTCCTTGAAGTCAGATATTGACTTGTTATTTGCATATTCAATAATCTTTGCTGGCATTCCCGTCAACAGCAGGATGTCAGTTACACAGGTAGATGGATCAGAACCCAGGTCAACTGTAGATGTCTATAGAAACATCCATCTAGCAGCCGTCTAGCAAAAGTTACTGCAGGTGAAGTTTGGATTTGTGGTGTGGTAGAAAGTTAATCAACTAGAATATTTTTTAGAAAACTTCCATATATTAAGTTGAATGGATTATGTAGGGAGTGCTAGCTATGATTTCTTTTTAATAAGAGAATATAAGACAATATACATGATTATATGACCTCTGGTTGGGGAAGTCTTTTTCATGCATGGATCCATTGAAGACATCATAAAGGAAAATCTTGGAAAAATTTATTGCACATGACTGCTCATATTTCTAACAGCTAATTTTGTGGTGAAAAATGCCAAAAAACATTAAAATCATATCTGTTCTATTGAGAGGATTAGAACAAATTCCATTTTCAAAACTTTTAACAAGTCTATAAGGGCATAAAATCTTAAGTTGATTAACCAAGAATGGATTTTAAAAGAAATATACATCCATGTTATAATTTTAGAATGAGAATATGAAATGAGATATTGAAGGCATGTTTTCTAACGGTGAATCTCATTGATGTTTAAGACAATGAAATAATATCCTTTAGAGTAATGTTCAATTGAAACTAATATTTATTGCCTAGTTCATTTGAGAGAGCCTGTTACTAGGTTTTTGAATATATGATTGAATTTCAGAACCAATTTAAAATAGCTGCAAGAATGACTTTCTCACAGAGGGTGACAAGAAGGACTTATAGGAATAGAAATTTCTTTGAAGGATTTACTTTAAAAAAAAATTGATCCTCTCTGCATATGAAATACATTTTCTCACATAAAATATAAACCTTAAACTCTTTTATTTAGTGAAAGAAATAGAATACGCTTGCCAAATGAACACTGGACGTTCCTAAAACACCTCCCTGGGATGCTGGTCATGTTCCAAAGTGCAGTGCTCAGCATCATGGAGAGATCCACCGGGAGCTTCACTCATTGGAGTGCATGCTATCTTTTCTCCTAGACACACAAAACCATCTACTTCGAAAATTGTCTCTGTTAAATGTTCTGTTCAAACTGGAGCCTTAACCAGAAACAAAAAGTTCCTTGTTGGAATCCTTCATTATAAAAACTGAAAAGAAAATAGACATTTTAGCTACTTTCTTTAATCCTTGCTTCCTAATTGGCCACCTAGGCCTTGCCAGGTGCAGCCAAAAGATAATCAGACTTTTCTTTTACAGCATATTAAAGGTGGGAGAGACCTTGGAGATCATCAAATCTAATCCCTTTATTCTCCAAAGAAACTCAGAGGCTCAAGAGTAATTGACCTGACTTGTAGAAACTGATGGAAAGTTTTACTTCTGTTACTTACTTGCTGTGAGGTCATTTTGAAAATAGACATCATATCCTGTTTAAATTACCTTGGATATCAGAGATAACCGTTCCATGATAAACTCATCTATATATCGGGCAAAAAAAGGACCCTATTCCAAATAATACAAGTGATGGCATTAAGCTAGACAAAGACAAAGATCATTAATGTTTAGCAAATATTTATTGCATGCCCTCTAACACAGAATCAGCATGGGATAGGAAAAAAAGGACAAGCTCTAAAGCCAGACAAATGACAATTTCTATAAGCCTACTACCTCCACAGTGTAATGTTGGGTGTTATTGTACCTCTCTGGATCTCAATTCCTCATCTGTAAAATATGGCGAAGAATAATTTGTAGAACTATTAATGAGTATAGAAAGAGATAATCTATGAAAAATACTTCATCATAGTGGATACTCCATAGATAGTTCTCTTCTGTGGCCAAAGAGTTGGCAAAAACCCTTCTTCTTCCTCTACAGGCATATTTGGCGTTGGATTAACTTTCTAATTCAATTTTTCTCTGATGTCTGAGAGAGTTGGGTTGTCAGCTATACTAAGCAACATTGTTTATGGCACAAGTTGCCCCTACCTGAGAATTGAACCTACCTAAAGGGAAGTACAAAGGAACTAGTTGTGTTCCATACTCGTTAGTCTTAGAAGGGAAGATACATGGACTTGTCAGGTACCGCAGGGATGAAACAGAAACGGTTCAAGGAAATATTGGCTTCTAGTTGGAATAGGAGATCCTACTCCGGGAAATCTCCTGCATTTGCCTGGGGTAAAGTCTCCTTTTCTTGCACCTGAATTCTTACTTGAGGGATCAAAAAGAGTAGCGCTTGAACAGATGTGTGGGCTTCCATAGGGGCTAGTCCCATAAAAAGAAGTGCCTGCTGCTGCCCGCCTTGGATACTTTGTGTTTCCCAGCTTGCATACCTCCTAGAGCCATGTCTAGTACATGGCAGTCATGCCAGTCCATATCCTTGAGTCCAGGAAGACCCTAGGTTGAACATTGCATTTCCCCACAGGCACTATGGGGGATGCAAAGAGCAGTAAGACTTGGAATATGAATCATGAAATAGACAAAGGAATGGAATCTTTTTAATACAGTATGAGAAAGGCCTCCTGCTTGTAAGTAAGAGGATAGAATCTGACTTGAAGAAAATGGAGACCACTGAGACCAGCAAGGGTAGAGGCAGAGTCCCTAATACGTGAGTAAAAAATTTACAGTTGGAGTTATGGAAACCTTGGATCAAATCCCAGCTCTCTCTCCAGCTCTGATCTGAACAGGATATTTTGTTGTAAAGGTGCAGTAAGATCATTGGTAAAGATCTTAGACCAGTCTCTAGCAAGTAGAAAGCATTTATTAATTAAATGCTGGCTTCTGTTAAGTTGTGCTAAAAAGAGTTCAATTGATACAAAAGCAATAGCGAAAGTTTAACACATAAGAAGTCATCAGAAGAGTAAGCTCTGGATTTAAGATTTAGAAGTTGGAAAACTTTAGAAGTTGGAAACTTAACAAAATTGCGTATAACCAGGTCCCTGTGAGGTGGACAGTAATTAGTTGCCAGTCCTCACTGAAGTTGAGACAGTGAGAGCAAAGTGGGAGAATGGCATGAATTTGGAGCACTTGAGGAGAAAAGGGAGGCAGCAAATGGAGGGACAGCTAAATCCTAAAGTCACCAGAAAAAATTGCAGAGTGTCCCAGAGACAGGTCGTAATGGAAAGGAGCATAGGAAGAGAACAGAGGTACAGTGGTCCTAAAAAACTGCAAACCAGTTATTTTTTAATAAAAATGAGCCTCTAAATTTGCTTGAATAAATTGACAAACCAAAATCGTCTTCCTCACAATGTACATATCAGGATAAAACATTTTGACATGTAATAAAATGCATATAATTCATAGATATAATGCTTTGTACAAGAATATAACACATCATATTGTCCAGGTACTCATGTCCCTAGTGCTAGGCATTCAAAAAATAGTTGTTAAATAAATGAAAACTCCCAGCTTTGCCATTTAACCCTGTTGACTGAAAGAGTCTCAGTTGTATCAGTAAAAATTAATGGTGATTTCCATCTCCTGGAGTGAGATAATGTGTATGAAGTACCTGGCACTTATTAGGCACTCAATAAATGGTAACCATTATTATTATATTTAGTATGCATCCAGCATTGTTGTAACTACTTTATAAGCATTTGAAAATTAACCTACAGAAAATATTTTCTATTTCATGTGGGAAATATGTACATCATTATTTAAAAGAAAAAAATGCATTTAAAACCTATCAATCATCTAATATACAAATCACCTTGGTGTTTATCAGATAAATTAATCTATTTTTAATTAATGTGTTAGTCATTTTCAAGACGAGTGCAGGTGTCTGGCACTCTGATACATCTGGATGTGCGTAAACATGCGAGCTTGAAGTACCAGGACCATCAAGAAGCTCTGTGAGATGATGACCTTATGTTTTTCCAAGAGTGAAAAGACTTATGATTTAAAAGATGAGTTAAAAATATAGTGCTGCTCTTTTTGGTTATCGATCAGAAAATTTGTAACCATATCAGGCATTTTATATGACGTTACACTGCTCAGAATCATTAACGAAAGAATTTACACCAAGTGAGACTGCTGTATTTCTCTGTGGGGGTCACGAGGCCAACCTCAGAGTGTGTTCTGGAGACAGAAGTGCACTTCTGGGATGGGGCTGTGTAATGGCATTTCAGCACTCTGCGTCGGGCACACTACTCTCTCCAAGTTCTTGCTTTCTTCTGTGAGCATAAGAGAGAAAGGTGAGCTGCATTAAGTAGATCCTGAGAGTGCATATTTTATTCTCTAAAATAGAAATTTAAGGACATAAAATGGTTTTTGCTCTTAATCTCTTTTTTCCAAAATGGGGCAATGGCACCACCAGGGTGTCAGACCTGCATCAAATCCCAGCCCTGGCTTTTGACGGCTGATGTTGACAATGTCTCTTGACTTTGGGGACTTTTTATCTCATCACCCATCAAACAGGGAGAGTACTACCTTTTTGGTTAAAATAAAATGACATGAATATATTTGAAAATATTAGGGGTGATCAGTTATTCACTCCCCCTCTTTTTTCTTCCTCTCCTTCATTCTGCTTCCTTGAAAGACAAAAGGGAGTGCTATCACCTAAGTCCATAGTAGGAAAACTCAGGGAGATTTCGTGGGCTTGGAAAACAACGATTTGTCAAAGATGCCAAATTTCCTGGTTTTTGCAACAAAACTTGCTCAAGATAATTAAGAAACATACTTACAAAATCATGAATAGTCTAATCTCATAAAACCCAGGAACATTTTCAAATTGTTCTATCTTGAAACCTAGGATAACCATAAATACACTCACCATGGATGACTACATTTGGGATGTTCAGGTGGGAACAGCATGCTGTTGAGAACACAGCAATTGGCCCAAAGACCTTGAGCATGCCCGTGACGTAAGGATCCCGGGGATTGAGTCACACAATGTAATGTGATTACATTTACCTTGGACCTGGATGAGTGATTAATTGTAAGGTCAGCTTGGGCCTTTGTTAAATGTGTATTAGTTGATTTGTTTGGATTTTAAACTTAAATACTGCAAAAATAAAAATTATATTCCTTGCCTTTTCTGCTTATACAACTTCCTTTTATTTCTGTTCTTATTTTCTCACGTAGTACCTCTCAGACTAGTGTGAAAAATAGTAGAACAAGAATCTTAGTCCTGTTTCAGACTTTCAAGAGAACATTTCTGAAGTTTCTTATGTAGAAAGTTTTCTTTAGATTTGTGTGAAAAATTTCTTATCAGTACACGCTTTTTCTGCATTTTTGAGTTAATCATATGTTTCTTCCTTATGCCATCAATGATGAATTGCATCCTGAGATTATCTTACGTTCAACCATCTTCAAGTTGCTGGGGTAAACGCCATTTCTTCGCAGTAAACGCCATTTCTTCGCAGTATACTCAGATAGTACTTTATTGGGCCTGTAATTTCCCTTTTTTGGATTGATCTTATCCAGTCTTAGTTATTTTAGCTTCAAAATAATGAGGTGGACAAATATTTTACTTTTGCTATCACACAAAAACATGTACAAGATAAGGTTATCTATTTCCTGAAATACCTAGGCTTAGAACTATGTTGTATTTCATTCTTCTATTACTTACTTCAAAGATATTGAAACCCACACTGATGTTTTTTCCTAATCAATTTTTAAATCTTATCATTACCTATGTCTTCCCTCATTAAGGCGGGGGAGAGTGGTGGCGGAGCTTTTTTTACTTTCATCCTTATCCAGTTGCTCCATTCAATTCCTGTCTTCCAGATGGAGATTTTCTGGACTTTTAGTTCCATATTGTTAGGGACAATTTGTTTCATTTGTTTTTTAGACAACAGTGTAATTTATTACATGCTTGACTCTACTTTCCATGTGTCAATGCTTCTCTCTGAATTCATTGCTCTTCATGCTGGACTACATCCCCAAGGATTCTTACAAAGAGAATTGATGTGTCAAGCTTTATAAAAACTTTCTGTTTTTCAAACTAAGTTTATTTTATCCTTACTTTTAAATGGTACAAATGAATATAAAAGCTTAATTTAAAATCTAGAGTTTTAGTGTTTTGATATTGATTTCTTATGCTCTTGCTGTAACTGGTTCTATGAACAAATTTCAATGACTCCTATATTTTTTGGGATCCTATTCCAGATTTTCAGACTGGTAGGGAATAATGACTAGAACTCTGAAACTTTAATTACTTGCTCTTTCTTGCCTTTTCCATATTGTCTCCTAGAAATGGCAGATTTTCTACAAGACGGTGAGCTGAGATTCTGAAAACCCCTAGTCAGACTTCCTGAAGCTTCCAAGGCTCACTGTCCTCCACAACCTGCCCCAGTGCACACAGCCTTTTTGTTAATCACACTGCTACCTGCCTCCAAATGTGTAGCCCTTCCTTAAAAAGCCCAGGCTCTATGTCAGGGAGACAGATCAGAGGTCAATTCCTTGTTCTTGAGACAAGACATCTTTTGTATTAAAATTTCCTTTCTTCCTCCTCAATCATCCTTGTCTCAACAATTGGCTACTGGCATAGTGAGTAACCAGACCCAGACTGAAACCCCCTCGTGAATCTGATGATGACTGTCTCCAGGACAGCTGTTGAGATACCCGATCAACCTCTTCCTTATTCTTTTGCAGACTTCCCACCTTTTCTTTTTGAGTAATTTTATGGTTATCTCCTTGACTTAGAAGGCACTACATTTCAGGGTAATAGGGACATGTTTAATCTGATATCTGTGTCTCTAAAGTTACATTTTGCCTATTTCTTAAACAATTCCTCTTCCTCATCACTTTGCTGCTATTTCTAACGCTACACTTCTCATTCCAAATAAGTTCTTTGCAGTACTAGAGAGAGGTCCTTAATCACTTTTTGGATAGGTCCATTTTGTTATTCAAGCAATTAGTGTTTTTTATCCATATAATTTTTTTTTTTTTTTTTTTTTGAGACTAGTCTTCCTCCATTGCCCAGGCTAGAATGCCCTGGAGTCACCACATATCACTGCAACCTCAGTGATGAGCTCAAGAGATCATCCTGCTTCAGCTTTCTGAGTAGCTAAAATTACAGGCATGTGCCACCACATCTGGCTAATTTTTCTATTTTTTGTAGAAGCAGGGTCCCAATGTGCTGCCCAGGCTGGTCTCAAATGCCTGCCTTCAAGTAATCCCCCTGCCTCAGTCTCTCAAAGTGCTAGAATTACAGATATGAACCACTACGCCTGGGCACAATCTTTTTATAAGTGATATTTTCAACCCGTTCTTCCATGTTATTACTTTTACAGACACTGAGAAGTACACTCCCTTATTTATCTCAGGGCGTTTATTATGCCGGGGGTCGCGGGGAGGCCAAGAAGTGATACAGTCCACATTGCTATACCTTAGCAGAATTGTACCTTAATGAAGCACTTTTTTATTCTACCTTAAAACCAAAGGACGTACAGTTTTCCCCTTGCTGGTAGTACACAGTCCTTGGAGTATTAAAATGAATGCGTTGGAAATAGTTAAGGAGAAGTGAAACCCCAGAGAAATAAAAATAGCAAAGACACAGAAGCATCCTTCCTACTGCCATGCTGGTTGGCTAGCAATTATAAATCAGCAGTTTCTCCTATGTGCAGAGAGATGGCTTAAATCAAGACAGAATTCCCCATGTAAAAGAAACACGTGGTTGTTATTGACAAAAGCACAGGTGGTACTGTATTTTATTAGTAGACAGTTCCTTTATGTTCTGGATAGAACAAATATTTTGTCAGAGAATAAAATTTTAATCCACACAGACCTAAGTGTTTTTTAATGAACAATCATAGGATTTAAACTTTATTTGGTTTTAGATTTTAAAATAATCTTTTATCTCATACTCACTCATTGCTAGATGTATCAAATGTATTCCCTTGCCAGTAATTCTAATAGCATGCCCTAATTAACTCATTTTGTCTTTTGAAATAAATCAATTACAATTAAAATAGAGTTTGTTAAATCTCAGTGGAGTATTCTTTCACGTTAAAAACATTTTTTTCTCAAGAGATCAAGTGTGATTAACTTCAGTAAGAGGCTAAAAGTTCAGATTATTCTCATTGGAGAGAAATGGTCACAGTTTCTCACAGTATATTTTATTCCATTTCTAAATGCAGGATGATAAAATGGCATTAGTCTTAATAATTTACTCCAAAGCAAAATTTAAGAGTTTTTCCTCAAGTAATAAGCGTGACAGTGACAATTAACCTAAGGGACCCACACAGAGGTTGTCACCCAGTTTAATCCCAGAAACAGACTCTCCCAAAAGAGATCTGAAGGACGTACTTCTCTGGCTGCCACTTAGTCTTCTCGGTCTGACCTTCCCTTCTCACAGTGCTTCTAAACTGATCCGCATCAGTCATTTCTGCCTCTTCGTTGCTGAATAGTGTTCCATTGTATACATGTACATACCATAGGTTACCTATTACTGATTAATGGACATTTAGGCTATTTCCAGGTTTGGTGATTATAAAGTGGATTTAAATAGCTAAAGATCAGTATAGCTCCTAATATTATTTTGGTTTATGTTATACATATCAGTCCAAAATAATGCTATAAAGTTCAGAATTAATGACATCTTGTTATCTCTGTTGTATGTAAAAAGACGTTACAGTGGGCTAAAAAATAGTCTAATTTCCTTAACTTATTTATACCCATTATCAATCTATTTGATTAATAATTGGAAAACTTGTTGTCATTAATTTTGCACATAAAATCAACAATTCCTGTAATCATTAATTATTGCACCATTTGAAAATGATAACGTTACTGTATTGTGTACTTGAAATATGCTAACAGAGGTGATAAGTGGTTTGCATCTCACCACACAACACTGTAACTATGTGAGGTGACATGCTAAGTAGCTTGCGCATGGTAATTGTTTCACAATATATGTGTAGATTCCGGCATGTATATCATGTTGTGCACCTTAAATGTATACAATTTTTTACTTCTTAATTAAACCTCAATGAAAGTGGGGAAATATCTTACTATCTTGTGTGTGGCGAACAACATTTTAACATATAAAATGTAAACTAAAGAGGCTTGTTCAAAATCACATGCTGAATAATGATCTTTATAAACTGAATATTAAAAGATACTACAGTACATTCAAAATATCTATCTTGTGTTACTGACAATGTTGTGCTTGTGATAGTAGTTTGTATGATTATTTGATCACTGCCTACACACTGAGATCAGAAAGTAGCCATTCAGATCTTCAGCTTTCTGAAGTCTGAGGTCGAGGCAAAACCAAATACCAGTAAGAGCACAACATTAGAATTATGGGTGAATTTCTGTGCAGCCCTAGTGTAAATGTATGTGTGTGTGTGTATGTATATGTGGGACAACAGATAGATGATAGGTAGGTTAAAAGACAAACTGTTTAATCTATAAAAGCTAATAACGATTTAATGTTGGTGTTTTCTTCTTTGACCATCTTGCTTAAATGTTTAATTACTACTAGTATGTCTAAACAAAAGGCAACATCATGTTCAATAATAAAACACCAGGATTCCCAATAAAGTCAGGACCCATTCAAAGATGTCCACTCAGCGTAGTTATTTAATCAGTCACATTATTTAACCAGCCAGGAAAGTAGTATCTGGTGAGGGCGCCGTGGTCAGTGGCTTGCTTGGGGGAGCCTGAGCTCACTGAACTCTGCTTGGCAGCGGAGGGGGGTTGCTTTATATTATAGTCATCAGGATCACTGGCTAAGTTAATGGAAAGCAAAGTCTCAAAAAGATTGTTTTTCAAAATTATTTTCTATTATATTTATGCTTATTGTCTTGGAGTTTTTATTTTTTATCACATAGAGTTTTTGGTTCACATTAAGTATGACTTATGTAGAGCAGATTTCTGGCTAGACTTGTCTCATAAAATAACGACTAAGCACTTCCCTTATTGGTGTTTCCCATATTGTGTAAGAAAAATTATACACAATATGAATTAGAAGAACTATTTCATAGCTAAGGAAATTAAAATTATAATTTGCCCAACATTTCACAATACTGAGGTAGAAGCCGTCACGCTTCAAGTCCGGGTCGGTCATAGCCCGATGTGTTGGTCATGTCAGCACCTGTTTTCCTTGTCATCGAGTCTGAACAGCTTAATTCAGAGCAGGGAGGCCCCGGAAGTCAGAGGATTTTTCTGGTGTTTATGCCAGAGCAAAGTTCCGTGCATTCCTACAGACACTCACTCAGCACAGCACCTGACTTTACCCCAGAGCAGGGCTGTCACTCCTGGCAGCCTGGCAGCCCCACACAAAGATCAGCCTCTGAACAGTGCTGGATTCCTGCCACCCCCTCTCCCCTTCTGTAATTACCTCTAAATTTAACACACAGTCATTAATTACGGTGCCTATGAGAGTATGATAATATTTCTCTTCCTTTATTGGATAAGTCCATCTGCCTGTCTTACCCTACATTTTTAACAAGAGCAGCCTTAGATTAGCAAACCATGGTTTTTTTGTGGCCCCGGCTTCCATGCAAAGCTTCTAGCTTTCTCTATTCTAAAGTTCGCTGAAGTATTTTTCTGCTTTCCTGCAGTTTTTAAGTAGATAATAAGTTCCAAAATTCACCAGTCTTTCGCTGAAAGAAGCTTGTCACGGTGGTTGGTAGCTAATGAAGGCCCCTTTAGTTTATCTTCATCAATTGTCAAATATTTGAGTCCGTGAAGTGGTGTGATGAGGTACAAAGACAGATATTTGAAGGGATTTTAACTCATTTGAGCAATTACATGCTTAACTGCCCTGCGATAATCTGTCAGTCTGAGTCTTTTCTACACAGCACAAGTGGGGAGCGTTAGAATGGCTGGATTTAGAACATAAAGGCTTAGTCTGAATGGAAGAAAGGCACCAGAGAGATTAATTGCCAGTAACAAACAGCAGGGCTGCTTGCAAGTTATATATCACATAGTTACCTACCAGCAGTGATGAGGGCCAGCGCACAGAGAGCTGCCTGGGTTGGGACAAAACAGTCATTGCGTGGAATCCTGGGTCGCACAGCCAATGCAGGCAGGCAGAGAACTCCATTTTTTTAAAGCATACACTTATATGGCATATACACACATTCATACATGCAATAAATACTATTTATAAGCAGCTTTTGTGAGCAAACTATGAATGTAGAGGTTCTTTCTAGGACCAGTCATTTAATAGTTAACTGAATCTACTAACGTATGGTTCCTATACTCAAAATGGGTAAGTCTTACAAGTATTAGAAATTAAAGTAAATGGAATGACCAGATCACCAAAATAATTTTGAAAAGGAAGAACAAATCAATAGTTGAGTCTAAAAACTACAGTGACAAAGTAAGATATGTGTGCAACTCCAGACATGCAGATCAGAGCACAGAACCAAATCCCTACATGATATAATTGTACAAATGAATTTCCAGTCACGCAAAACATAGTTCTAAGAGACCAATTATTAGGGCAATGGGGTTATATCAATTGTTGCTGTTGCAGTTGTTAGCTGAATGTTGAATCTGTGCTACCTTTCCTGGATTGCTGTTTTGATATTTTGTTTTCTAGCAGGGGACATCAAGACAATAACATGTTCATTGCATTTGTAGACAGAGATGTGTGATGAGACATGCTTTCACCTTCTCATGGGTTCATTCACAAACCCACTAGTTTGTTCATTTACCTAGTGGTTACTAAGTGCCCCTTGAAAGCAGGTTAGAGGAGATGGAGGGTGCCCAGGTGTGGGTGGGGATGTCAGGGCTGAGATCTCAGAGGGGTCTGAAGACGGGCAGGATGCCCAGAGACCAGGGGAGAGACGATTTGCTCATGTGGAGAGAAGAACATGATTGAAGTACGGCAAAAGGAACACAGTGGCTTGGGAATAAGGGTATCTGCTCAGTAAGGACAACAGGGGCTTCAATGCCACATCAAAGAGATTGCACTTAACCCACAACTGAGGATAGAACATGCGAGGGTTTAGCGATAACAGCTGTGCTTTAAGGTTTACTTGCCCTTGTGTGGTGGCTCAGCCCTGTAATCCTAGCACTCTGGGAGGTCCACTTGGGAGGATCCCTTGAGCTCAGAAGTTCAAGACCAGCCAAAACAAGAGTAAGACCCCCATCTCTGTTAAAAACAGAAAACTTGGGAGACAGAGGCAGAAGAAGGATCACTTGAACCCAGGGATTTGGGGTTGCTGTGAGCCAGCGTGGTATCACAGCACTTTAGCCTGAGGCAACAGCGTGAAAATCTGCCTCAAAAAAGAGAAGGTTTACCTGACAAATTGTGTGAGGAGAAAAAAATTAATGAAGTGGGAGTGGGACGCCCAGTGCAATGATGTTAACAGTAACCCAAGCAAACCCACGGTGGCACGGAGTGTTAGCAAAGCACAGCTGGGGAGAAGGAAGGAGAAGTGGAGTTCACGGGACTAGCCCTCTGCTTCGACGTGTGGACGATGGGGAGGAAGGCACAGAAGACGGCTCCCCACCAGAAGCCTGGGTGCCAGAGATGGGAGTTGGGGGGACTCGGGGGGGAAGGGGGAAGAAAGATTTGACCAGGAAGATGCCTGTTTTCTGTTAGACAAATAGTGTTATTAGTAGTTGCTCTGGTCCACGGCCAATCAAAAAGGGGAGCTAGAGCTCAGAAGCCTGGCCTCAGGTTGTCTGCACCACTGGGTGGCTGAAACCAGGAGCCTGGGTGAGATGGTCAGGGGCCGGCACAGAAAGGGGATCTTCATGAGGACACCCTGCCTAAGGAGAGAGTGTATGTATATGGAGTTAGCTTGCCAGCGTTCGAGTGGGGTTTCTAGCACGGGGACACAACTGTACAACGGCCCATCTAGACACTGCCCTGATGATTGCCTGCCAATGAGCCATGTGTTTTGGGCACAATACACATAGTGATGGACACGTGAAAAGTACTAGGTGTGATGATCCCTTCCCTCTTTCTGGCCTCCCTCCCACAAGCAGATGCTAAGCAACCTGCTGCTGTTGCTGAGGGTGATCTCCCCAGAACAGAGGACATGAATGGGGACCTCGCTTCCCCTGACCAGGTGTAAAGGTTTCGCCCAAAGAAATTCAACACAAGCTGAAATTTGTCAGAATGTTTGTGGGGTCTTAGTATTTTATCCAATACCACGTGATACTCTTTAGTATCCATCCCTTTTAATATAAAACATGCTTGGTTTTCAAAATATTTGCATAAGATGATATTCTGACTTTGCCGTTGTCCATTTTTGGCACCACGCCCTCCCAGACCCACTGTTTCCCGATCTGAGAAGCGTGGTTCTCAGAGATGGAGTATAAGACATTCACCCTCAACGTCTGCAGTCTAGCAGGGATGGCTAATGAAGAAGCCACAGGAGAGTGAGGTGGGAGGTATGAAAGAGCACGCACGGAGTCTTTGGGGTGGCAGCAAGTGCTACGTTCCTCTTTTCTCTTGTACTCAGCATCACATCATAGGGATAAAACAGCCTCGCCGACCACCTGCCAGAGAAGCTGAAACTGACAAACTCAGGAAGGTCTTTGATCTCTAAGGACATTGCTCTGTGCCATTTTGGAGAGTCGTGCATGTAGCACTCAGTTTTGAACATCATAGTACCACCCAGGGCTACTCCCAGGCCAGTTGGCCCTGTGCCTCCGCAGGCGTCCTCACACTGCGGCCCGCGGGCCACATGCGGCGGTGGGATTGTATTTGTCCCCGTTTTGTTTTTTACTTCAAAATAAAATATGTGCAGTGTGCATGGGAATTTGTTCATAGTTTTTTTGTTTTTTTTTTAAACTATAGTCCAGCCCTCCAACCGTCTGAGGGTCAGTGAACTGGCCCCCTGTTTAAAACGTTTGAGGACCCCTGGCAGAGTCTCAGTGGTTCTCAACCTTCCTAATGTCACAACCCTTTAATACAGTTCCTCATGTTATGGTGACCCCCAGCCATAAAATCATTTTCGTTGCTACTTCATAACTAATTTTGCTACTGTTATAAATTTTAACATATGAAACATCTGATATGCAGGAGACCCCCAGAGGGGTCGCGACCCACAGGTTGAGAACTTCTGAATTCTAGTGTGGTTGCCCACACCCTCAGCCCTGCACAGAGTCAGACAGTAGGTCTGACTGTGCTGTTGTCTCTGCTTTCCACCCTCAAGTTTGTGTCCACAGCACAGCTAACCCTCAGGGTGTTTCTCCTTTCCACATGGGAACTGGCTATTCCACTGCCCCCAACTGCTTATAGACTGCTTATAGACAGGGCTCTGATGTCCTGGTGCTATTGCTGTTCATATGATTTTCATTTGAAGCAATCATTGCAACCTGGATTTCAAAGTGCTCCAGTAACAGCAGTGATATTCCCAGGCACTCTTTGGAACTCACCTGATTCTATTAGCAGCAGCACATGGAGCCCACATAATCTGTTGTTCCTACTGTCCAAGTGCCACAGCGACGGCAGAGAGAGTGCCTTTGCACTCATATTGTGACTTGACATCACCGGCAGCCACTCTGATACCTGTCCACGGGTGCAGCATGGCACACGAAGGCCTACAGCCGTTAGAAAAGGCAACATGTGCCCCATTCTGTGTAACCGAACCATCCTGAGTTATCTGGGACACACTAGCTGACCCAGAGACAAGATTGCCCTTCATGTCATTAGCACAGCTTACCTTTGGAGGGACCTACATTTCAATAAACGTACAAAGGCTTCTTTGTAAAGGCAAACTGATGGGTTACCTCTCTGCTCAATGTCCTCAGGATGTTCTGCCTTAATTTCACAAATGCTAAAGACTGAACTCCACGGGATGACCAGGTACCTGGGTCGTCTCCCATTGCTTCCCACCCTCCCTCTGATCTATCAACCCAGACAGGCTGTTCTCTTGTGCCCCACTAAGGCTTCTATTCACAGGGTTTCTTCTCCCTGGAGTGCCGTTCCTTCTTCTACACAAAAAACATGTTTGGACTTCTGGGCCTGGCTGAGATGCTGCCTTCTCTTTTAGTACATTGAGTCACTCCTCCTTCAGTCCCCAGAGCATTTTATGCACACTTCCACTGCAGTGCAGCTTTGACTCCTCCAACATGACTTAATCTGTGTGTGACTCTTGAGCTGCTCTGACACCCTTGAGAAAAGGCTCACATCTTTGTCCTCTTTCTCCTGATCCTTAGCAGAGTATGTGAAAGATAGAAGACACTCTGTCCTCTGCTGTGAACTTTAGCTTTATTTAGATCTATGAAACACAGGCAGTGCTAGGACTTCCTTCAGAATCAAAGTCAAGCTCAAATACATACTGAAGCAGGTGGTTAGCAGAAATGCAGTGAAAACTGTACACCCAGTGGAGACTTTGATGAACTGAAGCGCTCATGACCTGGCTCCCAGGGAAAGGGCACAGCTCAGCTGTAGCCCGTCACGTCTATGCAGGCTGTGGGGTCAGGATTGCCAGATCTTTTGATTTCCATCCACCACCGTCATGCCTCTCAGAGACTCCAGAAATCCACATTTTTGTTTGAATTTTTATGATTTTTAAGTAAGGCAAACTAATCTAAAGACTTCAGAAACAATGTGTACAAGAAGCTTCATACATCTGTGAGTCAGATCTGGCCAGGGTCACCAGATTTGAACCGGCTTTGCTTAATCTGTTCTAATCATCTTCCAAGATGGGGCAGGAAGACTAATTCTTCCCTTCTTCCCCCACATGCCCCTAAAAGTGCAGAGGAGGGCATAGAGCTGACTAATTGTGAGTGTTAACGCTGTGACGCGTTTACAGCTTCAGCGCTGAGAAGTTATGTCATCAAGGATATCGTTTATACTAGTATAAACATTACCTTTTCTCTAGCTAATGCACCCTCAAATTGTCACCTCCAAATAGTAAGTCAAAAATGTGCTTGGGATTTATAAAACTGAATATAGTGGAACAAGGTCAAGCTTTAGTCTAGCATTTTGTGTTTGACTTTCATATCTGACATCCCCATTCCCTCGGGGCACAACTTTTTAATTATTATTTGTAGATCATCCTTTTTCTTAACCACCTGAGAAGTGCAATTATCACCCTGAAATGCAATGTCTGAGGTCTCATTTTTTCCTGAAATGGAAATCTTATATAGAAGTAGAGACTAAGGCATACAATTTACTTTCATAGAATCCCTGACAGCCAGTCAGAAATATGTGTGTCCGGAATGTGAAAACTAGCTCATAATTAACAATGAAACTTGGATCATTTTAGAAAAAAAAAAAAACAGACCCAAACTCTTTTCCTTTCTCATAAGATTATTCTTTCCATACATATCACCACAGCTATTCATGTTATTGATTCCAACTGTTGTCCTGTTGACCATCATTGTCCTGATCATGAAGTTCCAGAATAAGCAGCATTTATGAAATTTAATGAATGTAGGGTGCACATATATTCTTCATTCCACACACGCTGACTGAATATTCTCCAGCATACTACCAAAATAGACAGCCATGACATGCGGATGAAATTCCAGCTGATAACTGATGGTAACACAGTTCAGTCCCCAATGAATTTAGTCTAAGACTTTAGGACCAGCAATTGAGACACTTGAGATCCAACCTATGTTCCCTAAGATGCAACCAGATGTTCATAGTTGGTAGTACTTGTCTATATTCCAACACTGTACATTGAACAGTTGACACAAGGAGCAGGAAATGGAGTTAGTGCATGAAAGGAGATCAAGGAACTACTACCAAAATTTTGATAGCAGAAACCTGGATGAAGGACATGACCATACTTTGCAATCGCTAGATTCCAGCTAACTAGCCTACGAATGTCAGGCAAATTCCATTTCCAACACCATTCCCAATGAACTTGGTTCTTGAGTGATCAATTTGGTTTCTTCTTTCCTGTAAATGGTTCCTACCTGACAATGCTCTTTAAGAACAGAACTAAAATTACCAATATGCCCACCTGTGAACCTAGCACCACTTGTTTGCACTTGTGGGTTAAAAAGGACCTTGCTGTTTAGCTAGTGACTCCCACCACCTAAATGGTGCCCAAATCCCACTGTGTGATTAATCAACCAAGGGCCATCTATTCTGTAGTCTGTACCTCCCCAAATGGGAAACCCCTAAAAAGGTTTTTTCCACAAGTAATCTAGCCCTTTTAAACTTATATCCATTGGCCTACAGCTGACCTGTGAGGACATCCCAAAAAAATTAATTTCTTATCTGGATAGCATCTCTATGGCCTTTTTACAAATAGCTGGAGGAAGTACTTATGACCTTCAATGTCTTTTCAGATCCTGGTAAATACCTCAGTTCCTTCACTTGCTCTGCATATGATGTGGCTTCGTGGACTTTTCTTGACAGAATCATTCCCTGTGAAAAGGGATATTTAGTACTTGCTTGCTGTGAGCCTTGTGCAAGCCATTGCTTACTCAATAAATCTTAGACTGGATTTTCTGACTTCACTTCTACTCCTATAAAATAATTTGTGTTATTGTCTTTCCTTTCTGTTCCACAACCAAACTAGTTATGCAAATCAAGGTTCACTAACACCTTGTTTATTCAATCTCTTAACCCTTATTTATTTAATATCTACTCTGTGTGAGCTGTTAAAGTTCATTAAAATGGAGCCTAGGCCAGAGGAATACCTGAGAAGATAAAGGCAGTTAGGCTTCCTGGGTGACCTTAATGTTGCTTAATTTTGCAAACATAAGTAAAACTTACCTTGGGCTATTTCTTATAAATGGCTATGTAAAAGAAAAATGAAATAAGACAGATTGATCATGGTGCATATTTTTATCTATAGTAAAAAAAATAAATAAATAAATAAAAATAAAAATAAAGAATCAAAAAATAAAAAATAAAAAATAAAAAAAAAGGCTCCTGCACACAGTTGCACCAACAAAAAAAAAAAAAAAAAAAAAGAACCTGACAATTAACTTATAGTTATATATATAGCAAGGGATTCATAGTTATAACAAGGGACTTATTTGGGTATACCAAATAAGGCAATAGTATGACTGAGATTGATCAAATATTTTCTTTGCTTCGTGTCTACCTTCACCCTGTAAATGCCTTCATTTTGCATTCCCTGGGTGGACAAACTTAAATCACTTCTGATTTGAAGCTGCCCAATTCATGAATCTCTGTCTACACAAACTCATTAAAAATTTATTGTACCTCCATTTATCTTCAAACAGAATCCTGTGGTAGCACAAGGAGTTACAGCTGACAATAAAACATAATCTCAGCCCTCCCAGAGCTGTCATTTCTAGTTAAGCCTCAACCCAGAATAACCCACTGGCAGCTGAGTCCTCCTTGTACTGGGAGTAATGAAAGAACAGAGAGAGAAGTTTCTCCTTCAGAAAAGCTCCTGGTCTAATTTTCCCATGAAGATGTTGCCACAACATGGAAGAGCCCTGGAGTTGTGGACATGAAGGGAGTTGGAGGCATTTTCCTCACATGTAGGGCTCTTTAACATCTCCCCCCTCCCTCCCACCATCACTTCCACACCATGGCCACTGTCGAGATCTTTCTCTACTTCTCTACTTCTTGCCTGTCAGTTTTTTCCAGTATGGGATTCTCCCAAGTGCATGCATCCCTTCACTACCCTGGTGCAAATACGCTTTTTGAGGAGTCCTTGTCACATAACTTCTCAGATGCCAAAGGGAATCTTCCATTGAAACCATCCCGCTAGATGGAACATATTTCTCCAAATCAGTTAAGGGCCTAATGTTGGCTTCTTTGTGGTTGATGTTATTCATCATATGAGTAAGGGGTTTGAGATGCATATTACTCTTTCTCTTTGGGATTCTGAACAAAGTGAGAGGAGAAAGTTGGACTTCATTAATATAGAAAGTTCACCTATCCCTCATCAAATGTAGAGCTTCTCATTGGAAAATGGGGCTAAGGCAAGGCCATGCATGGGTACAGAGAGATTTCTTGCCCCTACAGCAAGTCTGAATCTCACCCTAGACTAGCCTCTATTACATACCTACATCAGGTGAAAGGGGAAAAAATGAAGCACTTGAGGTGAGCTTCTTGGGTGTCTATCACTCAGACAGAGAGGAGAAGACCATCCCCTTTTCCCGACTCAGTGAGAGAGAAAAAGGAGTGTTGTGTCCACGGATAGAGACCTTCATGGAGAGAACCAGGCCCACTGTGATGTGAAAACCTTCCTCAACATGGTTCTCCCTTTTGCGTGTATCTCTTTGTGGCCCTGTTCATTTTGTACCTGACTTCATTACAACCCAGAAGGTCTGAGGGGAGTGCTGTGCCACATTCCCCCATACCTAGCAATGGCACCTGTAGGCATTCATGGAATGTCTATTGAACACCTGCCTCAGCTCTCATCTCTCTCTAAGTGGATGAAATCCTTCATTTCTCCACACTGTCACTTCCTGTGACCATGTGAGAATTCAGGATAAATACTTTGCTTGTGAAGAAAGAAGATCTGGAAGTAAAGGTTTGCTTTCTTTCTGCTTCATTACCCAATTTCTGCTGCTGTAATTGCCGTATGGTCCTTAAAAATATCAGACCAACCAAATAGAATTATCTATAATTTGTAATATCTTTCAAGCCGTCATCTACATAGCTTTTTTGATTTTGTCTTTTTACAAAAACATAAAATGCAAAGATGGGTATATAGATGAATAAGATATCATCTAAAGTTTTTAAGTACTTGATGGAATCAGTTAATGGGTTATATTCTTATTTACATTTTAAATGAACTTTAAAAAATCAATCATGCAAGGTAGCCTTCTAGTAGCTGCACTTATGAATATACAATGTATTTTATATGGCACAGTAAATGAAAAAGATAAAGATGTTCGTGGCATCTACCGACAAATTCTATTGATACCATTGGTTCGATGAAGTTGTCAGAATTTACCAAGAAAAAACAAATGACCTCTACATTTATCATCACTAAAGGTTTCTGCTAATTAGCATCTAGAGATATCATGTTATAGATGTTTCTTTAAAAGCCATCAGTTCTCCAACTCTGCATAGTGACATGGTATCTATCAAAGTCTCATGGTGCCTGCAATTCTGACAAAAGGCACTCCAAAGAACTGGCACGTACCACCATATTTGCATTTTTGCATCTCATTACAAACATAATTGCATACCAACACAGCGATTCTTCTTGACTATCTCAAAAAACATTATCAGCAACGTCTGAAATAAATGCTTAAATGTCAACTACTGACAAGAAAGAAAAGCTGACCTTTGAAGGCTCTCATTCTGAGAAGTGCCCTGCTCTGACTCACTTACTAACTTTCTGTCTGTGTTTGATAACACAAAAGGGACATCATGACTCTAAGAATTGTGGTTGTGTATTTCAAACTAGAAGGACATCAAGAAATTGCAAAACTGCAACTGGTTTATCATTCCCTCTAGGAATCATTTGAGGTTGACTTAATATCTGCCATGACAATTCTTACAACCATGAACACTTTAGAGAGTGGACCTCAACATGTTTATGATGGAATTTCTGCAATATGATATAGTGATGCCACATTAACAACTGAAATGAGTTTATCTGTGATTAATGTTATGACAAAGAACCAGACAACCTTTCTCCTAGAAGCATACAACCCATTTTACACATTGTCACGAGTAGAGCCTAAGTGTCCGACAAGTACCAACAGCTAATCTCAAACTGCACAGAGCCATTTGCACCCTCTCTCCACCATCTCCTCTCACTAGAGTGGCCTTCATTGCATGGATCTCATATTCTATCGCATGCCTTTATCTTGTCATCATCTTGTGCTTGGAGCTGCCTCAATTTGCACAGCAATTTGGCACACATTTTTTCAAAGCACTAATCAATTTTAACTCATGTTGAAATGCTGCAGAAATGGCTGCCAATGTCCAAAAAATGCTAATCAATTTTGAAAATCTACATCATGGCTTGCATCCCAGATTTTCCACCCAATCCACATCAAATAGAAATGATAGAAAATTATGTTAACATGTTCGGCCGCTTGTTTGCTTGTTTTAGCTGAGGCATCGGTCATGCTTCAGTGGCAAACTCACCGCCTGTTTGGAAGCTCATCCACTTTGCACTACTTTGGGTGGCTATGTGGTGACAATGTGAAGTGGCTGTCACACTTCACTTTCAAAGACTGGGATTTCCATATGAATCCTCTCCTCTATTTTGCTTTTGAAGAACATAGGGATTTTTTTTTTCTCCGATGGGAGGCTGTGCATTTTTAATGCTTCTAATTCTCCAAATCGCATCCCCTAGTGGAAAAGCTGCTGCTTTGATAGTCACGGCACATAAATTTATATATCAGACCCACTGAGTAAGTCTAGATACTAAAGAAAAGAGAGAAAAATTTACTGCACAAAGCCTGTATAAATAAGCTTCTCCCTGAAAAAGAGGGAAAAAAAAGAGAAAACGAAAAAGCAAAGAAAACGTCAGAATTAAGATCTGGAAGAGGGTCTCAAAAACCAGTTAGTCTAACCTCCCAAACTCAAGGATGTCCTTCCAAGAGCTCCCAGAAACATAGCCCTTCCAATAAATAGAATTCTATCTTCTCCAGGAAGGGAAATTTCACTAGGCAAGCCTATTGATTCAAATAGGAATTCTAAATCTGAGCTCAAAAACCTTCTCCTTGAAACCTCTCCTGATTGGTGCTAAGCTGCTCTAAAGGCAAACAAAGCAAACTGGTGACCCCTTTCCTGACAGTGGCCATTATCATTTGGTCTTCTTGGCCCTGGGGAAAGCATAGTCTCACGTGGTCCTTCACTTCTGATGAGATGTGGCTTCCCGATGTACCCTCGCTCATGCATTCACTTGGATCATTCTCCATTTGGCCAATAGCACTGCAGCACATATAGCAACAGAAATGTCCTTGTTGGCACTTAAGAGGTTTACAATCAGTCTTGCTCCCTCATCTAAAGTCAGTTTGATTTATTATTTTTATGTCATACCTTCTTTATTTTTTAAGATACTAAAGAGTCTACATTCTTAAGAGGTTAAGAGTGAAGTGAAGAGAGAAACATTCTTTGCTTTAGGCCCAGCAAAGTATGGGTGTGTCTCAATCACCATCACAGTGGCAACAACATTGCACACTTACCCAACAGCTAAGCTCCAAGGCTATTCAGGGCTGCTTAGGTGGTCTGTTCCCACTTAGTCTTCACCATGAGCCTACAATGTAGAGACGACTCTCATCTTTTTGTAGGTGAGGAAAGCGAGACCCAGAGAGGTTAAATAACTTGCCTAAAGTCACAGAGCTAATAAATGGTGAATCTGAGTCAAGTGCTCTCATTCAGCAGTGCAGAAAAGGGCCTCCCTCGCGGAAGCTCAGAAGCCATGTGTGGCCTTGGGCTAATCATTCTCTTCTGTAACATCGGTGTTTTCTTACTGAAGTAGAGGAGGATCTAACCCCCGGCTGTCATCTGTGGTCTGTCAGCTCTGCATGGTGCCCTGCTCTGCAATGGCACAGGTAGAAAAGTGAGGTGGGTTAAGGTGAGTCAAGGGGTGTCCTCTGCTGCCAGCAAGAGACTACATCCACATGTCCAGCTCCCTGACAGATCCCCAGACTGGTAGCCTTTAACCAGAGCCACATCATCATTTCCTAAGGCCAGAAACACCAAAGAGCCCCGCCTCTCAGATTCTAATGGTCTCCACTTCACCAAGCAGCCTCTCAACCCAGACAGTGATGGGATGTCCAAGAACACCCAGGCCCACCAGGTTTCAGAGGATTGGTATCAATTCAATGATTTTTATGTGGTCTTGTATTTCATGCCAGGCTACAGTCTAGCTTTTTAATACACTTTTGTATTATCTGGAGGAGAAGAGGATGGGCAGCAAGTAAAACAGCAGAAAGAAAAAAGGAGCTCTGCATTGAATTCCATCTGGTGTATGTTGCTGTGGGTGGACATTGGAGTTCATCCTCCAGACATTAATTAAGCTAGAAATACAGTGAAATGCCAGTCCTCTGGCTGCAAGGGCCCTTTTCAAGGGGAAGCTGGGAAAGTAGGTCTGGTATTTCCTTGCTGTCACAGGACTCAGAATAGAGGAAAGCAAGTTTTGTGGGTCCTGAGACATTTTCCCCACTGCCCCGTCAGGATCCTTTAGGCAGAGAAGGAGCAGACTCTGGGCCCAGCAGCTGTATCCATGGGAACTCCCAGCAGAGGGGGAGAGAAAGGCCACTGAACAAGAAGGGGCTGTGAAGCCAGTCGTGCTCGTGTGGGGTTCCCAAGTGCTCTCTTTCACCCACCCACACCTTTTTCACCAAGAAAACACCGTTGATGAATTATCCATTGTAGCGCTCTAAAGACAGAGGGCAAGGAAATGGCTGGCTTCAAGTTAGTAGGGGCAATGAAAGGAAAGGGAAAAAGTTAAGTCAGAGTAAGGCAACCCGCTTTTCCCAAATTCGGCATCCCTTAACAGCTCTGGAAAATTGTGCTCGTCAGAGAGGACAGGCCATTCTGAAGGAAGAACAATTCAAATGAATAATTCTAGGAAAGCCCTACATTTGAAGGCCAAATTCTGCCTTGACGTGGGACACCAGACCCTGCTTAAAGGCAGTGTGAAATAAGAAATAAGAATAACTACTACATCCATAGTGGGTTTTCATTTTTTTGAGACAGAGCCTGACTCTACCACCTGGGTAAACTGCCCTGGCATCGTCATAGCTCGCAGCAATCTCAAACTCTTAGGCTCGAGCACTCCCCTTGCCTCAGCCACCCGAGTAGCTGGGACTACAGGCAACCACCACAACGCCCAGTTAATTTTCCTATTTTTAGTAGAGATGGGGGGGTCTCACTCTTGCTCACGCTGGTCTCAAACTCATGAACTCTGGAGCTCAAGCTATGCTCCCACCTTGGCCTCCCAGGGTATGAGGGTTATAGGTGTGATCCACCATGCCCAGCCTTATAATGGGTTTTCTCTATAGAAGAAAGGGAGGGAAATAGATCCTCTGAGAGGTCATAGACCTAAGAGGTGTTTCTGTGAATACCTTTCTGCTGGACACACATGCGACATACTTGGCAGTAAAAGCAATAACTGCCCAAGTAGAGGACTCTGCCCACATCAGCTGCTGTTTAGTACTCCAGAAATATGCAGAAACAAAGCCAGGTTTACCATTAAATTGAGGCACTAGGTTCCTTAAACCCCCAGTTGGCAAACTTTACCTATCAATGGTCAGATAGTAAATATTTGGGGTTTTATGAACCGTGAATTCTCTGTCTCAGCTTCTCAATCCACTGCTGCAGCACAGAAGGAAGCAGAGATAATATACATGGATGGGCGAATGGACACGGCTGTGTTCTCAAAAGCTTTTCAGTGGACACAGGAATTTCTATTTCAGAATATTATTCTTTCATTTTTTTCAGAGGAATCCTTCCCTACCTACTGTTGCAATCAGAGTTTGAGTATTTAAAAGCACAGTACACGTGATGAGAGTGAAATTTAATGTTATTGTCCTAAATGCTAGTGACTCCAGATGGAGACCGTGTTTCTCAGAGTTGGACTGTGGGATCCAAGTGACGTTTCACTATGGCAGTGATTATGGTCACTATGGGTCTGTTCCCTGTATGACTGGGCAGGCACTGTGCAAGGTAATGGGTATGTCTTCCTAAATCATGTGTGACATGAAAGATAAAATGTGGCCTGCTGTGTTTTCAGTGGAAACCATGGGGCACAACCTCGCTGAGGTTACACAGAACCTGACATTATCTCATGTCCTCTGTGCTATAGATCTGTGAGAGGGTGTTATTATCTACCTCCATTTCATCAGTGAGAAAGCTGAGTTTGAAAATCCCACCTGTTTACTTTACCTAAGGCCACACAACGTGGAAGTCAGAGAGGTAGAATTTGAGCCCATACTTCCTTGCTCCATCCAATAACAGTTCTCACCCCTTAACATCTTTCTCACTCAAGCAAGATCTCAATGCATTCGGTCATGACTGTGACCAAACTTAACTTGAACTCCTGGTTTGTAGTTCACCACGTAGTTTGTAAGTTTTGTCAAAGAAGTATTAACATGCGGAGGCAATTGTGTGTGGCTTGAAGCTTATACATTCTGAGGGGAACTCTGCAAGTAAAAGAATACGACTACAAAATTATGGGTACCTTACAAATAGTTAGAAGTATTTGTCAGTTTAATTGCCAAATATTTATATTTGAAGATTTACCCTGCACTGAACATCCAGGCCTTGGGGATATAGTAGTAAACAAGCTAAGCGGAAACCCCTGCTCTCGGGTTTACATTGTCCTGGGGGAAACAGGAAGTAAGCAATCGGGAGGGGAAATGTGTGTGCTCTATCAGGTGGCAGCGAGTGCTATGGGGAGTAAACACCCAGAGAAAAGTAATAAAGACGGCAGGATGCACAGGACCCGGCCAGCCCGAGACAGGGACTCGGAAATGAGGGACTCAGCCATGTTTCCATCCAGAGAAAGGGGATTGTAGATGGGAGAAACAGGGAAAAGTAGCACCTGGAGGCACCTTGGGGGGAAAAGCCGGAGATGGGCTGACTTGAGCAGAGAGAGTGAACATGAAGTGCACAGGAGACGGAGTGGGCTTGGGCTGGGTGGGCTTGGGGCACACAGAGCATTCAAATATTTGGAGATCAGTGGAAAATTGTTCAGGAAACCATTGAAGCATTTTGAGAAAAGGCATGCCGTGGTCTAACCTAATATAGAATATAAAACTCTCCCTTCTGCCACTGTGATAAGAAATTGTAGAGGGTAGAAATTACTGAAATATTTTTGGGACCTACGGAGATATGTGGACCATGATGATAGATACTATAATGGTGGTTAGCAGTGATCAGACACTTAGAAAAAATTGTCCTGTAAATTGACGATTTTAATTGTGTAAATTTATGCTGCACAAACTGATAATTATGATTTACAAATATAACGTGGAATATACCCACCACTCAAGTACTTAACTTCTGTGAGGACACTTGAAGTTTACTCTCTTCCCAATTTTGAGATGTACATGCAATGTTCTGTTATGAACTACAGTCGCCACGCTGTGCTGTAGAACTCAAAATAAAAGCAAACAAAGAAAACTAACAAAACCCAACATATTCCTTCTGTCTGAGATTTCGTATCCTTTGATCATCACCCCATTTGATCCCTGTCCCCAGCCCCGCACCACCATTCTATTCTAATCCCTGCTCCCCTGAGCGCCACTGTAGCAGATGCCATATCTACATGAGAACACCAGTACTTATCTTGCTGTGCTTATCTCACTGAGCATCACATTCTCCAATCCCACCTGTGTCATCACAAATAACAGAACTTGTAGAAGAGATTGGATCGAAGTCCAAGTCCACAGAATTCGCTGCCCAGTGAGGATTACAAAGTGCGAGAGGAAGAAGAGAACTCAGGGCGGCCCCAGGCCCATGGCCTGAGTAACAAGAATGGAGTCCCCACCAAACAGAGGCGAGGAAGTGGTGGCAGGAGCAAGGAAGTTACTCATTAGGCATGAAAGGGGAGGGGCAGCTGGAGATAAAGTTTCAGAAACGTATTGCATGCCCTCAGGGCAGAGATAGTGGCTTTGCTAGAATGCCTGCCTTTAGTATAATTTTTGACGTGATGAACTGGAGAATTTGTGCTTAATTGCATCACCTGGAGATTAGAGATTCTTTGCTATCCACACATTGTGATTTTCCCTTACGTCACTAAATCAGCTTAGGTCTTTTTATAATCTTGATATTTAAAATGTATTTAATACCACTAAGTTTACCTTAACACATGTAGTTTGTAGTACTACATCTGTTAATCAAATCACCAATTCCATTTAAATCCTCAAAAAGAAAAAATATACTTTGGGGAGGATGGATGACATCCGATTCAGGAGGTACCTTGTTGCACTGTCCCGCCATGAAAAAATAGCATGATGTCACCTGCTATTACCAAATCACGTCGCATCTCCACACTGACACCCTTATTTTCAAAAGGGAAACTTTTGCATAGATGGCTATAATTTCATTCTATGTAGATGATACAGAGACAGGTGAAATCAATATCAGCTGTTGGAACAAACTAAAATTCAAGTTCCATGAGAGGTGAAGGGGCAGCAAACTCCAAATGCTCATTTCCAAAATCCCGTGGGAGAAACAAACATGGTCTCTGCTCTTGCATCCCCACCTTCTCCTCTTCTTTATAGTAACATGGGAAAAACATTTCATAATCATATTTTATCTTTTATTTGAACCTGCGGATTGCCTGAGCTTATGAGTTCCAGACCAGCCTGAGCAAGAGGGAGACCCCGTCTCCAAAAGTGAATGGGCGTAGTGGTGGCGCTGTGGTGGCCGCCTGCAGACAGCATCCTGGGGAGGCTGAAGCAAGATTATCACTGGAACCCAAGGGTTTGAGGTTATTGTGAGCTGTGACACCAGTGATACTCTGTCTCAAAAACAAAAATGTTTTTAAGAGAACCATGATACTCTGTCTCAAAAACAAAAATGTTTTTAAGAGAACCATGACTTGAGAGAAACTCAAGCATGAGTTTCAAGAATAGCTTTCACAGAGCCGGAGAAGTCCAGAATATACAAACTACTAATATGTGTCAAACCCACTGGTTGTACCCTTTTCCTCTAGTCACTTGCAAATGTAAAAAAAAAATCTCAGGATGGGAGATGATTACCTGCAGGAAACAGGAGAGATTTTCTTTAAACAAGACTGTTCTTTGGGGAAAAGAAAATAAATTCATAAAGGAAATGGGTTTTTCTCTCCTTGGGGTGATGTGCGTCCTTAAGTTAAGAATAATAATGAAAAGACATAGCGTTTTATTCACCTGAATTTTGACTAGTGGTTTTTCGCAGGCAGAGAAACTGCTGGCTAGGAAAAGAAACTTAACTGGGTGATTTCCTGTGCACTACATTGGACAGGATGCCTCCAGCTGCAAACAGAACAGACGCAGAAGCAGCTAGAACCATCAGTCCTGGCTGGCAGAGCCACACGCGGTACCGACCACCTGCATTGAGAGTGTAAACGTGTTTACGTGCCTCGATCTTGGCTTACATGTGAGATACCACGTCAATGGTCCTGTTGCCCACCCCGCCCTGGCTTGAGATTTAAATAAAAACAAAATACAGGTCTTAACAGTGATAGATGGACTGCTTTTACATTTGTGTAGAGTATTTTTGCTCTAAGATTAAAGGCTTAAGCATTTATCTGCATAAACTAACCCCTGGAGTAGGGGACTGCTGACATTTTCCGAGAAAAATGAATATCCTAACTTATTCCAAAGAGAAGACTTGGTATTTGTATGGCCACAGTGACCTTTGCAAGCGCCCTTTCAGATTAGGTGCACTACATGGAAAATTGTGCTCTTACAGTACTCCATAAATCATACCTACCAATTTTCTTTAAAGGGGTATGTAAATATCAGTGTACCAGGTGGGTAAACAACACTAACCTCATACAAATGGCTTGAAAATTGAAGAAAAGCACCTTATTTTGCTGCTGAAATTGCTTTTGAAGCCCAACATCGGGGCTTGGGTTGTAGAATACATGAAATGATTTGTGCATGGGGAATAGAAAGTGGGTTGATGATAACCACCATCGACACAGTCCCTATATTTCTGAGTTCTTTCCATGATCAAAGACATCATTGCCATACCTATGTTACCTTTCTTTGCATATCCCAAATGTATGTACACTTTAAGTGACATCTTCATTATCTGCATATTTCCAACATGATCTCCAACCTATCTCAGCTGGTTAATATCTCTAAACAAAGTTCGTGGGAGCTTTCTTGTTTTGATTGCATAACAATTTGCTTAAGAGAAAATAAAAGAGAAAGCTTTGTAGGAAAAATAGAGAAGGTGACGCTTTCGAAAATAGGAACAAGCATTATTTTTGTAATTTACTGGAATGTACTGGCTAAATCTCCTTGTGTTGAAATAGGAATAGACAAATAGAAAAAAAAGTCTAGTTAAACATTTTTTTTCCTTCTCTTTTTTTTTAATTATTATTAAATCATAGCTGTGTACATTAATGCAATCATGGGGCACCATATACTGGTTTTATAGACCTTTGACACATTTTCATCATACTGGTTAACATAGCCTGCCTGGTGTTTTCTTAGTTATTGTGTTAAGACATTTATATTCTACATTTACTAAGTTTCAGATGTACCCCTTGTAAGATGCACCGCAGGTATAATCCCTAGTTAGACGTTTGAATGGAATGTCTGCAGCACACGATATCACCTGTACTGTACCCAAGTGATACAAATATTCTGAAACTCAGTTTTATATACTTTTCATAAAATAAAAATTCTTGACTTTGATATATTCTGGATTTTGGGAAGAGTCATAGTTGAATTTGGGGAACACTACATGTAGTAAAAGATGCACATTTTTTTTTTATCAAATAACTTTTCCAGGACTAATCCTTATATATCAGATAAGTAACTTTGCATTTCTGTGTAATATAAATAGCTATGAAAATTCCAATATTATTTCAATTCATTAATTATATTTTATTCATGATTCAGTTTTCCAGTTATATTTAAATGCATGCCTTATCTTTAAAGGCAAAATGGAAGGCCAAGCATGGTGGGACATGTCTATAATCCCTGCACTTGGGAGGTCAAGGCAGGTCGATTGCTGAGCTCACAGGTTAGAGACCAGCCTGAGCCAGCACGAGACCTTGTCTCTAAGAATCACTGGGTGTTGTGGCAGAAGCCTGTAATCTCATCTACTCAGGAGGCTGAGGCAAGAGTATCACTTATGCCCAGGATCTTGAGTTGCTGTGAGCTATGATGCCACTGCACTCTACCAAAGGTGACAAAGTGAGAATTTGTCTCCAAATAAATAAATAAATAAAAGCAAAATGGAATGTGCAAAATTATTTTTTTTCCACAATAACTTTTACTCTGTTTTTCTTCCCTGGGGAAGATATTCCTAGAATGCAGGAATAAGCAATGAAAAATTTCCGTAA
Source organism: Loris lydekkerianus (assembly GCA_963574355.1). Classification (NCBI taxonomy): domain Eukaryota; kingdom Metazoa; phylum Chordata; class Mammalia; order Primates; family Lorisidae; genus Loris; species Loris lydekkerianus. The sequence continues at coordinate 41,552 of CAUYPK010066736.1, read as the reverse complement.
TTTGCAAAGGAAATGTATTTAAAAGGAAATTAAATCACAACATGTTACAAGAAACACATGGGCATCGATATTGCTTTTCTAGTCCTTTCTCTTCTAGTAGTAATAGTACCATGCATGAATGCCTTCTATTCTGATATACTTTATAGACTTAAAGAAGAAAGTGTGCCATGCGAGTCATGGGGGGGGGGGGGCAGGTCACAGTTGCACAGAACACTTGTATTCTTGCGCTTAGACACATATCAGCTGCGGGCTCTGTCCTCTTGCAGCAGCATGCAGACCTCTCACACCACCAGGCTTTTCCACTTTGGTCCATCCATCTCCTCTTTCTCCTAAGTATAGTCCCTGATACCGTTTCCAAACAGTAAGTTGCAGCTTCCTTGTTATTACTTTTTTAAAAAGTAAAGATTGAAAGCTTTTACTTAACATCTTTGTAAATGAAGATTTTAAAAAGTGCAATTCCCAAACTTAACCATATTAATTATTCCACTTTTCACTTTTAAGGAAAGTTACAAAATTCTTAAATTTTCCAAAAGCAATTTTCTTTCCAAATGCAAAAATTCATACTCCAGTATAGCTATTTTGTTCAGATCAGTGGTCCTCAACCTTCCCAATGCCTCCTAATGCCTCAACCTTTTAATACAGTGCCTCATGTTGTGGTGACCCCCACCATAAACTATTTTCGTTGCTATATCATAACTGTAATTTTGCTACTGTTGTGAATCATAATGCAAATATCTGATATGCAGGATGTATTTTCATTGTTACAAAGGGGTTGCGACCCACAGGTCGAGAACCACTGTGTCAGATAATATACAGACCTGTGTTTTAAACATCAAATTAAAGGCAGGTAATTTTGTGTTCATCAGCCAATGACTTTATCAAGTCACGGAGGTGGTTATGGTTTGAGTGATCCTCTTGCCTCAGCCTTCCAAGTAGCTGTGGCTACAGACTCCTGCCACACACCCAGGTATTTTTAGAGACTGAGTCTGGCTCTGGCTCAGAAATACTAGTCTATTCTCAGGATGCAGAAATACTAGTCTAATTCCAGAAAGATGTTAAACTCCTCCAACTCCTGACCTCAGGCAATCCACCTGCCTTGGCCTCCCAGAGTGTTAGGATTACAGGTGTGAGCCACATACTGTGCCCAGCTGACAGAAGAATGTTTTAAGGTAAGAAAAAGGAAGGTTCATCTTCCACATCTCTGTAACACCCTATATTTCATAGAACTTTCTTCTAACATCCTCTCCTTCCTTGATTCCTTTAATAACTATTAATATTAACATTTCCTGAGTACCTCTTCTGCGTCAGGAATTGTTCCTAACCCTGAGGATATGGAAATGAACAAAACAAAACAGCAACAAAATCCCTGCCCTCAAGCTGCAGAATTATAATAGTAACTCTAGGCAATGAGATGGGTCACATATAAGCAGGGCGCTCGCTCAGTTTATTGTCTAAGACATTGCTTTTCATGTTAAGTTCAATGTATTTCTGAGAGCCAGAGATCATCTCTTTAACTTAAAAACGGAACATGTAAAAAGAATATTTAATATTTTGCCTTTACCATATTTTAAAATTGTTTTCAGTAACAAAATATTTTTGGAGAATATAATATTTATTTTGATTCATTGCTAGAAGATTGTATCTAGTTTCCTTCAATGAGTAGAATTCTATGAATTATTAATATTCACCATTTATCAGTATGTTTCTATTATTAATTGTGATGCTCAGGACTGGGTCCACCAGCATTTTTTCCCAACGGCTTTATCCTAGATCAATTTCTATCTTTTTGTTTTCCTACTGAACTTTTAGTAGATGTCACACAATCTAATAATCACTGGGTGTGGTGGCTCACACCTGTTATTCCAGCACTCTGGAAGGCTGAGGCGGGTGGATTGCTTGAGCTCACAGGTTCGAGATCAGCCTGAGTAAAAGTCAGACCCAGTCTGTAAAAATAACCAGGCATGGTGGTGGGCACCTGTGATCTCAGCTACTTGGGAGGCTGAGGCAAGAGAATAGGTCGAGCCCGAGAGTTTGAGGTTGCTGTGAGCTGTGACGGCATATCACTCTATTGAGGGCAACGAAGTGAAATTCCGTCTCAAAATTAAAAAAAAAAAAAAAAAAAAAAAATTCACTGGCCGTCTGCTTTGAGTTCCACTGACCTGCTTTCCCTTACTGCTTTCAAAGACCCTGAGAGAGTGACAAATTTCGTATGTTTTTCTCTCCTCCAGCAGCTGACAATGTAGGCAACGCAGGAAGAGCTCAGTAAGCATATTGTATTAATTTTCCTCAAAGATCCCATGTAAGGGTCTTTACTTTATCACTCAATTTTATTTATTTATTTTTAAATTTTCTTAGACAGAATCTCACTCTGCGGCCCTGGGTAGAGTGCCATGGCATCTTCGTAGCTCAAAGCAACGTCAAACAACTGGGCTCAAGAGATCCCCCTGCCTCAGCCTCCCAAGTGGCTGGGACTACAGGTTCCTACCACAATGCCCTGGCTAGTTTTTCTATTTTTAGCTGAGACAGGGTCTTAATCTTGCTCAGGCTGGTCTCAAACTCTCTATGTCAAGCAATCCTCCTACTTCGGCTTCCCAAAGTCCTAGGATTACAGGTGTGAGCCACTGCACCCTGCTGTTACTCAGTTTTAGATTCATTAAAATTGCAAAGGGATTTTTGATAATAGGCACCTTTTTCAAAAGATAAAAATTTTGAAAAGGAATGATTTTCATATTATAAAAAAATTCTATTTCACTAAGAAGTGTTGTCAAGCAAAAATATACTCTTGATATTCAATATCATGTAAATATTATAAATACTAGATTGTAGATATCATAGGTTTTGCAGCCTATTCTGTCTGTTGCTAGGTATTTCATGGTTGAAAATGAAACTTTTGTCCCTCCTTCATTAAATACAGAAAGTGATCATGCATTTTTCACACATTTTTAAATCAACTGAGTTTAGAGGCAACCAAGGTGTGAGATAGAGACATGGACTTCTAGTTGAGACCCCAGATATGTATTTTTTTAATTTCTGATTAATATGAGGGCACAAAAATTAGGTTATAAGGCTTGTGTTTGTTAGGTAAGTTCCCTGTAATATGTATTTTTTTTTAAATGCTGAAAACTTTTCTACCTGATTTTTGAGAAGAAATCATCAAACCCAAAATGTTCAGTTTATGGTGCATAAAAATGTAAACAGAGAAGTCCTTTGAATCTCATTTCATATTTCTCAAGGTCGTTTGCTTTCTTTAATTTCACAAGTAGAGCACAGGCGAGAGAGCTGGACCTGACGTGGAATACAAATTGACAAAACTATCCTGCTAATTCTTCTGACATCTGGGCATCAATTTATATGTATGTGTATAGATCTTTTATCATCAAGCAGAATGTGACCTACAAGTCCATGGTGATCCCTATGGCAGCCACAGTCATTATTACCTTGCTGTGTTAGTCCAAAAATCTCCCTCTTTGGGCAACACAGAATGTGCCAACCTGTGCCACTTGGAAAACCAATGAAATTGGTGCAGTTTCCCATTTTGCACCTGCACGGAACTGGTCTTATAATTCAGAAATTATATAATTCATTCTTGTCTTCCCTCTCACGTGAGCTTTTCCCTCAGGCACGCCAAGCCCCAGCCCTGCCCTTCACCTTAACTCCATCAAGGGACACCATTTTGCCTATTGGTCTTCAAGACCCCTCCATTATGACAGTTCAACTTGGTTTCTTATCCACCCTGAAATACATCATTCAATGGTTTTTTGTTTATTTGTTTTTGTTTTGTTTTTTGACCACGCTTCCAAACAAAACTTACTTGCCCTGGCTTCCATCTCCTTCCATCTCCTCATTCAGGTAACTGGCCTATCTGGGTATTCAGATAAAGATTCATTTACACAAAGTTCTTAATGGCCTGTGATGACTGGGTGGGTCACCTCTCCCGCAGTAACTGAACCTAAGAGTGCAGGTAATCGTTAGTTCTAATGACAGATTTTTCAAGTCCTTCTGTAGATGAGGAATAGGCAAACTTTTTCTGTAAAGGCCCTAAGTGTAAATATCATAGGCTTTTGCAGACTATCCTGTGTCTTTTGCTTGAATCTGCCATGGCAGCTGGAAGGCAACCACAAACAACATGCAGCAAAATGAGCAGGTGTGTTCCAGTAGGACCTTCTGTACAAAAACACAGAGTGGATTGGGTTTGGCCTGGAGGCCACAGTTCGATGATGCTGTCCAGATTTCCAGACTAATCAATTAAGGGGTGTGGAGCAAAGAGGCCTCCCAATCCCTGTGGCTCCTTACCCCAGAGAAGTAACTATTCTCACAGGAGAAATTGCTTCTGAATAACGAGGATGTGCACAACCGGGTAGTTTTCAGCAGTGATTATTTAGGTCACCTGGAAGACACCACCAGCCCAGGGTTCCTTACACAATTTGCTCTCTGCCTTCTGACACTTTTCTATTTTACTCTTTTAATACAACAGAGTCAAAGAAGTAGAATTTCTCTTTCTATAAGAGTAAGATTTTCTTATCATGAAGACAGCCAATCAAGCTCTCTCCTTGCCTTGGTCATTAGGAAATTCACAGAAAAGTTTTGTGCCAGATTGCTGTAGCTTTCCTCAGCCAGAATAACATCCTCTTCTTTTCCTTTTGACCTGAATTATTTTCCTTAATCTGATGTTAATGGTATAGTGCCATCTATAATGGTCACTACTCATCTCTAAATCTTTGGAAAGTTGTAAAATATAAAATGCAGGCCAAAGGGAAGTATGTGAGAAACATTTTGGGAGAAAGAATGGTGGTTTTCCTTCATGGTGAAATTGGAGCCACCTCATAAACCAGGTAAACCAAACATATGCTTCAGACTAAGATATTCGGTCATGTTGCAAGGTTGAAAACATTTCCCTACAATTATTCAGACAGACAAAACAGTCTGTCGGTCTAGACGCCTTATGGAAGGTGTATCACATTATATGTTTGTAAGTGATCTAACTGCGGCCGCTCCTGACAGACACTGATGGATCCCATCTGACCTCCGTGGGGCAGCCTAACAGGCAGAGGTGGGGATCTGTTGGGAGCATCACTGGAGATTCCCACCTACACACTGGGCACACAGGCTTGCTGCTACCCGGGATCACAGGATAAATCCTGAGCACCTTCTGATGACAGCCAATGCATGGGAGAGGACAAGGAGAGGAGGGTAGGGGACCTCACAGCATCAGGACCCATCGCTGAGTGTCTGAGTGATGCACCTAGCACAGGGCTACCCCTTTGTTTTGCTCTGTGGGGGGGGGGAGGTCCAATTTTGTGTACTCTTGGTCTTTTACATTTGAAGACTATTAAATCAATGCAGGCACTGAGGATGCACAGCCTTTTCTTACTGCACTACATGAGAGCTGCTCAGATGACCTCAACGCAGGTTGTGTGCGGAAACACAGGGCAGCTTTCCAGCTTGACAAGCAACTAAGGCTCACATTCTTGACCCCTGGAAAAGGCTACTGGGAAATTGCCAGAATTATCATAATTCTTTTCAAAATTTTCTATTTTTTTAAGTGATATAGTAATTGCACATATCTGCAGGCTACCTGGTGATGTGTCCATGCCCACACGTACATAGTGTCTGCAAGGACACATGGTGGGCAGGTCAGGGAATGAATACTTCTGCCACCTCCAACATGTATCATTTGTAAATACTAAATGCTCTCAACATAAAGAAAGGACACATTTTAGAGACGATGAGGCTTCACAGCTCTAAATTACCTCAAGGAGCGGGTGGGAGAGAGACTCAGAAGATCAACAACTAAAGTGTACCCTACCATGGCCTCTGTCCACCACATGGTCACTGATTCCATTGCTATGTAGTTGAAGATCCCTAAAAACCTTAACCCCCCCCCCCAAAAAAAAAAAAACCCCAGTGGGCAGTAGAGGAATATTTCTGAAATGAGTGAAAGCTCTCACTCTCTTTCCCTCTCCTTCCCTGATTCCCACTCCTTTCAAATCCTAGTGACACCATTTAGCTGCCCTATGCTCAAGCCTTTGGGATAGTGAAGTATCACCATGTCATGCTTCTCAGATAAGTACAACCCTGTAAGTGGCAAATCATAGATACATACACCAAAAGTGTTTATTAAAAACTGCAGAAATGTATATGTATTTGCCAACATCAATATACAAATGCTTGTTTAAATATTTAATAACTGGTCCCAGTAAGTCACCTTTTACAAATACATGGCTACTGTCTGTCCTTGTCTTCTAATGTCTTCAAATCACTCCAGGTGACTCCGCAGGGCTTTCAAACCTACTCTTTCTGAGTGACTCGTGTCCCTTCTCAGAACCCTCTGCTAACATATGAGGCTCTTCCATGCAGACATTTTGTGGCCCTAAAAAAGCTCTTGCTTGGCCAAAAGACAGGTCTGTGAAGTTCTTCAAGCAAGTCAGTAAACACCAGGGCCAACGAGGCACTAGGCAGGCCTTTCAGACACCTTTAGTGTCACTGAAATCCAGCCACGATACCCAGAATCTACTATGCAGCCATAATGACAGTTATGGGTCTATGTAGCAGCTGATGTCAGCACTCTCAGCAGGTGAGCAGAGGAAATGATAAGGTTCGCATGAAACACAGTGTCGCTAAAATATGGGGCATAGACTATATTACTCCAAGTCTGTTATTTTTTGTTTTATGATACAGACGAATTGAACACAGTTAAGCAAATAGCCTGGATTGCATTATGATGAATAGATGTTCCATTCCCATGAGGCTTTGAAAACATAAATGATATAGCTTGAAAAACACCTATACTATTATTTTTTCAACCCCAGATGGTCAGAGAAGCCCAGGCTAAGAACCCTGCTCGTGTGGAACTCTCCATTAGGACAAAGTTGGTGAGGATGTCAACGCAACAGACCAGAGTTTTAAAGGGAAAGTTGGTGCCGTAAGGGGAGCCTGGCCGAGCCATCAGGTGACCCATTGACAGTGCAGTTCTAATGTGGCACTGTGTTGTCAGGCGGGCTTATCCTCAGATCAAAAGAGCCATCAATCTTCCCCAATCTGTACAGATCCGTCCTGGGTCAGAGGAATCATCAATAACCCTTAGTTCTCACTTCAAGAAAACAAAGGAGCGGGTTGGTTTGTGTACCTTTCAGATTGCGTCTTGATTAGGGATCATTAGCGACCATTGTGGAATGAAGCTTTGTGAGTATCGCTAACTCAGGTTTCCTTCCAGGACACTGATTGTCACACATAGGCAAAACCCACTGAGGGTGTGGAGAAACTCCCAGCGAGCAGAGGGCACATGCACCGGGGCCGAAACCACAGGATATAATGAAAAAACTGTGGAGGATTACAGATAAAGGGACATTAGAGATAATTTAGACCAAACCCCATATTTTATAGATAACAAAATTGGGTCTCAGCAAGGGCAGCCACCTAGTCAAGGTCATTTAGCTGGATAAAGACAATATAAACGAGAGATTTTTATACATATCTACTGGCCTGCCACGGCAGACGGTTAGGATTCATTCCCATGTGTTGGAGTTCTGTACCTCCTCGGCCAGCTGTTTTGTTTCTTAGCAAGCAGTGGCATGTGATGGAATGACAATAAGCCTTCAAGTCACACTGGCTTGAGTTTGAAGCCATGACTGAGCTGAATAATTTTTGGAGAATTATGTCCAAGCGCCTACCTCCTCATGGCTGTACAAAAGGTAATGACATCTACATCTTAAGGTTTTTAGAGAATTAAGTACAAATAACACATATAAAATTATCTAGCAGGACATGCAGCACACAGTAGGTGTTTGAGACATGGTGTTTTCTACCCTTTCATTCTCTTTCCTCAACTTCATTATAAGTTAGTTCGAGAATCTGGTACTTTGGAGACATGGATAACAGAATCTGTTTATGTGAAATGCTGTACAGATGATGATGACAGCAAGGCAGATAGATGCTCACATCTGAAAACTGAACGCCTGTGCCTGTAAATAACAGTGTGCCTGTGTGTTACACTTGGTCGATATGTTAGACGGGCAAGTGCTGTTTGGTCACCAACGGAACAATGGCAAAGTTAAGAACTAAGTCATGGTTTTTATCGAGACATCAATACAGAGAAGCAACAACACAAATTGTCTCAGATAATGAAACACACGCCTTATGAGCACCATCAGGAACAAAACAAGCCAACTACTGCCCGTAACTGCTGTAGTGTAGCAGAACCCCACTGAAGCAAAATACCATAAAATTACAGTGTTCTTCAGAGTAACATCCTGTGATCATTTTTTTGAACTAATGGTATTATAGCTACTTTTTCTTCATACTGAGATAGGAGGGCCGGGTGCATTGGCTCACATCTATAATCCCAGCACTCTGGGAGGCCAAGGCAGGTGGATTGCTCGAGCTCAATTGAGAGTTCGAGACCAGCCTGAGCCAGAGTGAGACCCTGTCTCTAGTAAAAATAGAAAAATGAGCCAGACGTCAAGGTGGGTATCTATTTGAGAGCCTGAGGCAAGCGGATCTCTTTCAGCCCAAGACTTAGAGGCTGCTGTGAGCTATGATGACCACATGGCACTCATCCCAGGGCAACTAAGTGAGACTCTGTCTCAAAAAAAAAAAAAAAAAAAAAAAAAGAGTCCACAGACTATGCCAGATGTTCCACTAGAGGAGTGTCTAAAGGACTGAGACAAACCAGGTGAGCTCTCAGGAGGTGAGGAAGCAGCTCCAAGTGGTTTTGTTTGCATTTTTCATTTCAGCCTTATTTCCCTGCATCCTGGTCCCCCCACCCCCAGAGGGGATACAGTAGGGTCAATTGGTCACTAGGGGAGGAGGGAGGATCCAGACAGGCCTGTACTGATTCCCACCACGTGGTGTCCAGGTCACCAGCCCCAACAGCGTTCTCTCCTGCCTGCACTTGCCATACATGGCATCTACAGCTGCTCTGTTTAATCCTAACACATTTTCTCCAGCCTGTGGGTCCTTCTCCCGGCCTCACCCACACCCCCTAGACTCTGGTTCTCTAGGTTTTCCTCCTCCTAGAGCACTCAGACCCAGACCTCCAGGTCTCTCCAACAGTGGAACTGGATAGGTCACCTACCTTTGATTTCCTTTACTCTGCACAGCAGTGCCTTGGTGGGGCCTCAGGCAGCATGCCCAGCTGCCCTCACCATTACTCGGGTCCAGCCTAGAATGCATTTCTTAAAATCCCTCCTAAGTTTTTCTACCTCTTTCTCTCTGTTCCATCAAGTGCTACATTTGGCATCAACATCTCCTTTTGAACTGAGAACTAATTTAAGCTACACATGCCCTGTTATCATTGAGACACAAAAACAAATTATGTCATTGCTTGGAAGTGATGGGAAAATAATGTAGCCATATGTGATGACAAGCACTCGAGTGGGAGTGACAGCTCTCACGAGTTGACCTCTTCCTCCTTTGCTTGGGTATTCTGCCATCCTTCCCCTGCTGAGTCAGCCCCTTACACATGATGAGCTGAGCTCTCAGAATTAACCCATGTTCCTAAGTCACACAGGCAGAAAAAGGCAGAGACCATGCTTGAACCCGCCTCTAACTGGCTGCAAAGCCCAAGCTGTCACCACAACATGGTCCAGGCTGCCTAGTTTGTGGGAGAAAAAAATAAATAAAATGAACCCTTGAGGATCAAGGTTGAGCTGGGCAGTTTTTAATGATGGGGAATTTGAATCTGGGTGAGATGAGGGATTGAGGAGGCTGGGAATTGGGCTAAAGAAAAGAATATTTAAAAGAGACAACTGGGTAACCACCTCTGAGTGCTTTAAGGAGGGAGCTGCCTTAGCAGCCTTAGCTTGGTTCTCTGGGATGTTTTGGACAAAATAAGGTGAAAAGTGAAACAGACACAAGGCACGGAAGAACACTGTAGGAAGGTTTCTGTGCAAAACTATGCAAAAGGCAGACCAGAGAATCCAGAGACATCCTCATCACCAGACTTAGTTTAAGCAGAGGCTTTGCAGACTACTTAGTGATGTTGTTAGAACACAGCTGAACACCTAAATGACGGCTAGAGTGGTTGAGTGGCTACTATTTGCCGAGAATGCTTCTGGACACTTTCCACGTATTATCTCAATCTTCCCAAGGACATCCTCAGGTGGGACTACTTGATTTTTAAAGGAAAGAAAACTGACAGGGGTCAAGAAATTTGCTTAAGATTATATAGTTAATTGAGAAGAGCCTGGATGTGAACCCAGGTAGTGAAACACCAGAAACCAACCCTTTACCCAAAAGACTAAACAATGGCCCCTGCTAACTTGGAGATAACATGAAGACTTGGTGCCTTTCGTGATCATATTTCCTTAGATTAGAGACAATAACTTCTCCACCCCACCCCATCCCCTCATAAATATTGTCCATTTGCCATCAGGTAGTGACACTGTGGTTTTATTTCTTTACCATGTCAATGTGTAACACATTAAAATGAACAATACCCGAGAATGATGATGACTGTCTATTAAAAGAGAGCAAATTAAAGGCAGATGACACATCTTTGCAAACACCTCTGCTATGCACATGACAGTCCTCTGATACTTAAGGACATATTCAAAGAAAATGGCACTTTGAACTCCAAATTTATTTGCACTGAAGTAGCAAAGTATCACATGCCCTTGCATCTATTTCACGGGGGATTCAGAGCTTGGTTTTGACAGCTCGTTCTAATAATAAAAAGGTTTTAAATGTAAGGTATAACAGCCTTCCAATCAGCGCCTAATCAGGGTTATGCTTTTCAAATTATATTGTGTCTGCTTTCACCTCCTGCCTATTATCTGCAATAAAAACAGAAGTGCTTAAGAAAATCCTTGATCTGTGCACATATATTTTTAATATTAATATGTCAGGCCAGTGGCAATAAGGATATTAGGGAAATGATGGAATTTTCCCCCAGCTGGACATGTTAATTGAGAAGCCAAGTTTTGGAGGCAAAGTTCACATTTGTGCAGATGGCTGGACAATGCCGGGTGGCGGTGCAGGTCAGTGTCGCCTCAATCCTGGCTCTAATGGCTTGAGTCTCTGCTTTCCGAGCGTCAGCTGGTCCCTCTGGGCTGTGTAGGTTGGGGAAGTCTGTCTCTCCATTTTTTTCTGCCCTTGACTCTGGGGTAGTAATTTCTCTCGTAATGTCAATGTGCCTTCTTTTCACACACACACACACACACACACAAGGAAGCAGAGACAAGAGGAAAAGTTCGTCTTTTTCATCGGAGGAAATACACATTATGGCTCACCCTCCCGTCTCCTCCCCCCCCCCCCCGTCAAAAATAAAAAGAGGAGCCACCTTCTTGGGGGAGTGGAAAATGTTATAATTATCTCAAAGGAAGGAGTCGATCGCTCCTGGACCCAGGATGGTGGCTGGCCCAAGGCACACTTACTTTCTTTTTTAATAGTTAACTTTAAAATTTGTCCACATTGATGGCCAATTTTCCCCCTACCACTCACTGCCTTTACTGTGATTTGTGTATCACTAACTCGCCCTTCCAATGTGGTCCTAGAAGCCCATAATGGTTTCAGTTTCCTAAGTGATATAATTATTTATTATCTCTAATTAAAATTCAGAGGTTGGCTTTCAGCATGAGTCTGGATGTGTAGCCCATTTTAATGAAAAGAGCAACTGTGAGCTCTAAATTTCTTTATGAAGGAGATAACTTATATAATCACTGGTAACCTTTTCAAGAATATTATCTCACTATTTATAAAACAATGCCTCCTTTACTTCAGAAATTTTCATTTGCATATGAAAAAGACGTATTTATTGATGCTTTTGAGTGATGCACATTTTTCATTCAGGAATGCTCTTTTCAAACCCTTCATATACCTTTGAATTTCTCTTTGAAAAATCTATGCTACAATCCTTTAAAAGATGTTCATATATATCTCTACCTACTCATATACGTAAGTAGCCATTAAGCCAATTTCGACTCTTGGCTTCTGTTAATAATTCCTCATTTGAAAATTCAGAACCCCCTTTTATGCTTCTGAAGCCACTTGTAACAGGCAAGAACGCTGCACTGTCTCTTCCCCACGTAACTCTGTATCTAAAATCCTTTTCTTCAGGAGATGAAATCACATGTGTGTCTAACCGTGTTAGCTGTTGGCTAAAGATATTTCAGGTTCCAAGTACAGAATGAGTAGCAGACAGTTTCATTTAATTCACAGCATTTTTTTTTTTAAGCACTTTTATTCACTTCACTACTAGACACATCTGGGGGAGAGAGGGATCACCATATGAGGTAGAAGTCGCTTCTGCAGTGTTTCTCCTGGAGGCAGATGAGGAGGGTTGAAGAACAAATGTGTTGAAGCCTCAGCGTCTGACACACCATGTCCCTCTCCAGGCTCCAGGATTTGCAGAACTTCAGGTCACAGTGAATCACTAGATGAAACGGACTCCATGGTTTAACTGCCACCTACAACAAAAGGAAATATGTGGAAATGTCTTTTTCTTGCCTATTTTTCTCCACGTGGAAAAGCCTCCAATAATTTCCGCATCGATGTTAAGTTCTTTTGTTTTTAATGCAAAACTCAGGAACTGTAGGTTGAGCTTCAGAAATAAATGGAATGTGTTGAAACTGTTTTCCTGAGTTTCCTTAAAATTTATCAGAAAACCATTCTTAACTGTGCCATCTAATCAAATCCATGTGGTTCTCTCTTCAATTAGGCAAGTTAACTTATTTGGCATTTATGTTTTATGCATGAGAACTCCTTGCTTTCAGATTACTTCATTTTGGGCCAAGTAATTCAGAAGCAGAAAGATCCACATAACTTCTTTATCCGGGCTGTGTTAGACAATATTTTTGCTCGAAGAGGAAACATATACATGCCCCAAATAGCTATCAAATTTGTCAAAACCAAGATATTGCATTTCTGTGAGTTTTGGTCAAGAAAACTCCAATTTTTTTTTCTGTAGACCCCAACACAAAAGTAGTATGGGCAGATACTTAATCATATATGGTTTACATTGGGTAAGAAAAATTGATTTTTATAATTTTCATACACTTTTATTGTAGTTTTATTTGTTTATGCTTTTTTTTTGAGACAGAATCTCACTCTGCTAGCCTGCTGTGGTGTCAGCCTAGGTCACAGCAACCTCAAAAAACTGGGTTCAAGAGATCCTCCTGCCTCAGCCTCCTGAATAGCTGGGACTACAGGTACCACCATAACTCCTGGCTAATTTTTTTATTTTTTGTAGAAACACGGTATCTTGTTCAGGCTTGTCTGGAACTCCTGAGCTCCAATGATCCTCCCACCTCAGAGTCCCACAGTGCTAGGATTACAGGCTGAGCCACCAGGCCTGGCCACTTGTACATGTTATAGATGGCTGCTCATTGCCAGGTACTGTGCAGACTGTTTGGGGAAAGTGAAGATACATGTCGCTAAGTCTTTGGTCTCAGGAAATTACACAGGAAGCTGACCTGCCCAAGTAAATCCATGGTAATGTTGAATAAGGTGACACGGCAGAGGTAGAAACCAAGTTGCCTTCTAAGAGGATGTAAAAGTCGGGCTGAAGGCCTCTGGAATAGGTGGTCACAAAAAAGTCTCTGGGGTCAAATTGCCTGAATTTAAATCTCAGCTCTGTCAGTTACTAGCTCGGTGACTTCTATTTCAATGTCTTCCTGAAATTGGAGATACAAGTTATTTCCCCCTTACCCAGTCTAGACAAAGAATAATGGGAATGAATTAATGTGGAGGGCTGTGAGAATGGCTTCCCTTTATGAAACCTATTTGAAAATCAGAAAAAAAAGTGACAAACTCTCCAAATCAATAGGGTAATTAGACAAAATACAGTTCAACATATACTGATAAGCACAATAAATTTTAATTTATAGGAAAAACCTCTGGATGTGGTGCTATATTATTCTGCAGTAGTAATTATTTCATTCAGTTGTGAAAATTATAATACAGTGAAAAAGATGGCAACATATATGATTAAGTCTGGAGTTTCTTCTGTACATTGTACAATGGCATTTTTATGTTGTATCTGTGAAGTCGATGATTTTGGAGGGTAGAGGTCTACCTATGTACCCACTTGCTAAAGCAGAACTGTAAATTAATTAAAGGTCTCTAAGTAGAGAATAAAGGTTACGTGTCAGAGACACACAATTTACTGCTACAATATTTAGATTAGCAATAGTTAAATCTTAACTCTTTGGTGTAGTTTTTAAAAATTTTTATGAAATTTCACCTTAATTTAGAAAGATAACACCTACCTGTTTACACTAGATGAGAGAAAAATAGCAAATTATGTGCTTTTCAGTAACACTTTACTCCTAATAAAGACTTTCTTAGTCTTTTCTAGAAAGTCTTGCTGGTGTAATTTTATATTTTAGGACGTCTCTTTAAACAGGTAAGCCTGTTTTTACAAAATGTCAGTGGAAAACAATTTAAGGCAACGCAAAATACTCTGCCTTTTTTTTTTTTTTAAGTATTCAGAGTTATTTTAATGTATCATTTCTCCGTCTTTCCTCCAAAGCACAAAACTTATCCCAGCTTACTTCACCAATTTTTTTCCATATAGCTATTTAAATGATCCTGGGGATCTCTAATAAACATTAATGTGTTTTTCATTACTGTCAGTGGTAAATCTAAAGTATTCTAATCTGAATATTATGCTTAATCTCTCTTAGTAATAAGGAATAAATATCACTGCACTATTGTCAATGTTAATGCAAATAATGGAAGCCTTGATGTATCCACTGACAATGCATTAATACTCTGGTCAACTCAGTTAACATTGATTCACCATATACATGGGTTGTTACTGAATCTATGTTGTATGTGGTCAGTAACAATATAATTACTTACTGCAAGCATGTCCACAGATCTGCTCTATATTTCATTATTATTACCACAGTTTATTCACATGAAATTATGGTAGCTCTTCAAGTCCACAGTCTTTGACCACAGACCCAAGCAGGTGTTTGCTTAATACTTTGGTCAAAGATCAGCGAGTTAAAGGTTAGGCCAGGGAGAGTGAGAATAGAGGGGTCATAGCACTTGCAGGCGGGGGTGAGACTTGATCTTCTCAGGTCTGGAACGGTCGAACCCCAAGGTCACCCATTAGTGATCCTGCCTTTAAGGACTGTGAGATGTCAACAATAAATTCACCATGCCAGAACCTTTAACCCTCTTAATGCTGTGAACACCGGGAGCCAAGGCCAAAACCCACAAGCAAGGGACCCAGGGAGAATTATTCACACAATTGTCTGAGGGATGTGGCATTTATGTCCTTTAGGCTTGCTTCTGTTCGAGCAGACAGCTGAGAAAAAACATGTTAATGTTATTTGATGTTCAAACTTTTCCATGCAAACAATATATCCATGCATGGGGTATGGACGTTATACAAATATGGTGCAAATAGCATTGTTGTATTGACACATTTTTATTCTGTAATGAGTGTATCCAAGTAACGAAGTTTCTTGATGTAAGACATGTCTCCCCTCCATGATGTTTAGAAACAATCAATTCATTAAAGATAATGGAATTAACATATGGCATTAGAAAATTTCTTTCTTAGTAAGAAGAAGATTAACATAGGGAAGACTACATTTCTTAAAAGCCTAATGCTTAGATCTCAAACATAATTTTGCTTAACATACCAATCACTCCCTCAAGTAGTGGACTCCAAATTTATTGCCAAGATTAAATAATGTGGACAAAGACTGCTTACTGTGCTGCCACGGAGATTATTAAAGGGATTAGAGAAGCTTCTACCCAGCGGCCACTGATGTCATAAATTGAAGTATTCTGGGACAAATGAACCCCACTAAATATCTTGTACATGTGCTATAATTATTTATAAAATCTAATCATTTATCAAATATGTCACCAAAAGCTTTTTGAAGTCAACCCCTTTCCTATAGATATCTAGAGTGGAAGAGTGGACATGCTTAGATTTAAATCAGCTGTGAGCACCCTGTTGCCACGGACCCAGCTTTCTAAACCTTTAAAATGGCTGTTGCATTCTTCAAACCCAGGTTTAAGTTCAACCCACCATTGGGAAGCAGTGTGTCCCTTCACATCTGTGAGGCTGAGAAAAAAGGAGCAATGACTTGTCTGAAGAGCTAGAGCCACGTTGTGGTCCCAGACACAGCATCCTGAAAAGGAACGGCATGGAAACCAGGAAATGAGACTGTGGGGTCCAGGGGGGAGGTATTCATGGCTTTCATGCTGTCTGGGACCACGGCATGGCCCTAGCACTTTAGACAACCAGAGAAGAAAAGGGAGACGTTCCACTTTTTTCCACTTACCTGGATGGAGTTGAAGCACATTCTTCCTAGTAAAGTATCACAAGAATGGAAAAGCAAGTATCAAGTGCACTCCACACTAACATGCAACCAATATATAAAGACCTACATGCCAACACAAGAGAAAAATATACTTAAGTTCAAGTAGAGGGTGGGGGAGAAGGGAGGGGATTACAAGCTCTCACCTAATAGGCACAGTGTCAGGGTACACAGCCCACCTCCTGGGTAAAGCGCTCAACTACAATTTGGACTTAACAAACACAAACAATCTTAATCATCTGTACCCTCATACTAATGTGAAAATGTTTTTAATTAAAAATTAAAACTAAGAAATGAGTGACTAATTTGTGCCATGGCAGTGGTTCTCAACCTGTGGGTCACGACCCCTTTGGGGGTCAACGGACCCTTTCACAGGGGTCGCCTAAATATATCCTGGGTATCACATATGTACATTACAATTCATAACAGTAGCAAAATTACAGTTACAAAGTAGCAATGAAAATAATTTTATGGTTGGGGGGACCACAACATGAGGAACTGTATTAAAGGGTCACGGCATTAGGGAGGTTGAGAACCACTGTGCTATGGTGAACCCACTGTTTTAAAAATGTGTTAGAATTCTGATAGCAAATTCATTTGTTTTTAGTCTTTTTTAAATTTTTTTATTAATATTAAATCATAGCTATGTACATTAATGTGATCGTGGGGCACCATACACTGGTTTTATAAACAGTTTGACACATTTTCATCACACTGTTTTTAGTCTTATTGTCACCTGTTAGTTACACCTCACCTGGTTCACTCATGGTCTTGGTGCTCACCAAGTCGAGCATTTTTCTTGGACACGTGTCCCAGTGGAGATGATAAATTAATTACACAGTCACTCCACCTGCAGGTATGTTTGATACAAAAACCACAAAAGTGATGGCATCCATGCTAGGTGCTGGGTGGCTCCATACAAAGACGGCAAAGATTTTGTCCCCAACCTGAAGGACAATCTAGTGTGTGGAAGAGACAGTCTGGGTACAAAATGCCATAGGAGCAGAGAGAAAAGCCCTAATTAGGGTTAATTCACAAAAGAGCCGAAGCACTGAAACGACAGTGGGGTTTGCAAGGAAAAGGACAGTGATTGGCCTGCAACACAGGGGCAGAGAAAAGTGACAGGAGTCTGGGCGGGGACACTAGACCACAGGTAGAAACTTGGGACATCAATTAATGAGTTTGGAACCTTCTCAAGGGGACCTGGGGGTCTGAGACCAAGATCCCTATCGCAGAGAGGTATTGCTTCCATACCTACATTGAAGAGGAAATCTAGAGACTATTTGGGAGGTCACTGTTACAGGCCTGGGAGAGAAGAGAAAGGCATTCATTTAGTAGTTTGTCAGTACCGAGTTTGTCATATATGCTTTCTCACTCAATCTTGAGAAAGGCAGGTAACATTGCTGTCAATATCATCAACATGGTAGTTGTTGAAATTATTTTACAAATGAAGAAACGGTGTTATGGAGGTTATATTACTTACCCAGGGTCATAGCCATGCAGTGCAGAGGCTGAATTTGAATCCATTTCTGCTTTGTTTCCAAAAGCCTTGTACATTCCAGTACAACATCATACTGTCCCTCTGAAACAGAGCAAAAGCTTAACGTCAGAATACATTTTGACATATCTAAGTAGAATTCTTATTTGGGTGTTTCAGGAAAAAAAATCTACATAGCATGTCAGTTTTATGCTCTTTCAAATTCAGTAGAAGAAATGTATGATTTCCTTTTGAGGAAATAAAATTTACCTAACAGGTACAAGGATGCTTTAGAAAAAAATAGCAAGGCACAATTGCTAGATTTTTTGGACAGAAGTGAATTCAATGTGCTTCCGAACAATATTTCCCAGGTCGCTGGTACATACAACACCTCTTGTGAGCCCGAGGTACCACCTGAGCTAGGAGGTCTGGAATGTGACGTGGAAATCCATAGAGGTCAACGTCTTTCAAAAAAGGACAGGGCTCCAAACAGGTCCAGACTCCATCCTTAATTCCCTCTTGCTCATCTTCACTTCCATCACATGAGTCAGACAACAAACTAACACAATTTTGAGACAACAAAATTCGATGTGTCTGAGATGGCAAGCATGAGAGGCAGAAAAAAGAAAAGACACTGTCATCCAAGTGCAGCCTATTAAAAGCCTAGTATACCTCACAGCCAATGGCTTCCCTACGAAAAGTGTGAGGCATTAATTTCTATGAATCTGTGTCCAGGCGTATAAGGAGAAAGGAAAGAGAGAGAAAAAAAAAAAAAAAAAAGAGGAGGACATTTTGACACCTTGTGAAAATACTGATAGACACTTTACAAATGACCCAGAACCACTGTGATCAATTAAAGCCCAACTCCTGGTGAGGTCTGAGAATGTTTAGCTCGTCTTCCAAATGGGCCGCCTCCGTCTCAGGCATACTGTGAGTGATGCTGGGTGCACCTGTTTATTTTGCTCTCATTACAAGAGAGTATATTTTGGGTTGGAATCATTAGTTCCAACAAACGAAATCCCTATTTTTGTTCAAGTAAACATAGAAATGTTTAAGTGATTTTGCAAAACGAGGACACGTACCAAAGACAACAAAATTATGACAACACATTATGTAAACTTTTAAAAAAATCCTGTTACGTTTTCTTCCTGAAACTAGAACATCTACAATATGTTTCCATTTTAGTAACATGTGCATTGTTGTTGCTTTTTTCTCCCTCTCCACTTCAAACATCCTTTGCAAATAACACATTTTTTTCCTAAAAATAAGAAATGGCTCTAAAATGATAGAGAAAAAAAATATGCTTGCCTAACCATAATTTTTTAGAGGGAAAAAAAAACCCAAGCTGCTTTAAAAACTGAAAGACAAAGAAAGAATATTTCGTTATAAATTATTCATTGCACTCATTTTGGATCAATATTTATAGATATTCACATGCTTTTTATAAAGCTGGGGAGATTCTTCTAAATGTCATAATTTCCTCCTCAAAGCCAATGTCAGAAGCACAGCTTAGAGCTGACAGTAAACGAGCACTTGAGGGGCCTGCCCCGACTCAAAACCCTGTGGGTCTCTGCTACTGCTCTACCAAGACACCCCAGGACATTCTGCCCATGGCTGTATTTTATAGGAACAAATAAACAGAGAAACTGGTCATCCTTTCCTGTTGAATGAGAACAAAAATATAGCCACTGTGGTGGTTCTCCACTGAGGAATCTGAAGCAGAGATTTTGGCATTCAATCTCATCAAACAGAGATGGTTCCCCAAAATCTGAGACGAGGGTGAGGGAGATCCCCAGCTGCACCTCCCAGCTTTCTGGAGAACTATTTCCTGCCCGTGGCCTGCTGGGGACAAGTCTGAAGGTAAGGTTTAGAAGACAGAGTGGTTCGAATCAGAGACTGTCTTGCCAATATCACTCTTTTCCTGTCCCCAAGAATTCAGATTTCCCACCCGTGAAAAAAAGTCAACACCTGCACGGCTCTCTTCTCAGCCCCTCTGCCGGGAGCATTCCTGGAGTGAGAGAAAAAGAGATTTCAAAAGCTGCCACAATGAATTTTCCCATCCCGTTTAGGAAGAAAAAAAAGAAAAGAAAGGAAAAGAAAAGATGTTGTCTTTGTACTATCAGAAAAATATTTTACATAGTATTTGTACCATCCTAATTAAGGCAGTAGACATAATTTAAAAGTGTTAAAATAGTGTGAAAACACTATCCTTTTTGTTGATTACCCATCCTTCTTAATGCAAAGCAGCTGGCTAAGTAAGGGAATTTTGCACATCCTAAGCATAGTAAAAAAGAGACCCTCGCTGCTATGGTGGACTGTACAAACCATTTTGCTTTTCTATTATATTAGGACCAGTGAAATTGTGTAATTGTGGGTGGTTTCATCAGAACGAAGAAAATAATGTCTAAATATCAAAATCGAGATCTCAGTACAGCTAGGTACCCTCTTTCGAGTCTTACAATTCTTGATCTTTCTGTGTCACAAATGGGCGCTCCCAAAACAATGGTAGGGCTTTCAAAGGGCAAGGAAATTCAGCAACAAGGCCAGCGTCAATTTACGTCGAATGCTCCCGTGAAAAGCTCTTGCCCTTTCTTCTTGATCTTAAAATGATCACTTCATTAAAATGGTTCTTTTCAATACATGCATGGCCTTCCCAAGTAGTAATAGCAGTTCAGTTACTGACTACATTATAGTATGTAATCTAGAATTTTTAAAAATGATTTTAGCTGTGGAATCCCTTGGCAATCTTCAGGACGAGAGGTATTACATCACATTAATACCAAATATCACCGTTAGACAAAAAGTGTTATCTGCAAATTTGGACACCTATCAAAAGAGTTGTAACAGCCCTCGAAGAAAATGATTGATTGTAATCTGAGCGTGATTTTTCCTGTGTAGAGTACAGGCCACACTCCAGTAAAGAATAAAGCATTTTAGTTAGTTATATTTATTTTTCCAATCCACAGAAACAGTCCAATTTTAGCCAGTTTTTCCTCTTTCTTGACCTGAAAGCACACAATCTCTGGGCCATGCTGACAAACGCCCTTTCTATGTATATTTGAACTCCCCTGGTTCTCAGGAGAGCTCTGATGCAGTCTGAGATCTGGCTGGAAGCCTCAAGCCATTTCCTCAGAGTATTCCTTACAAGACTCCAATGCCTCCGTGACTTTCTGCAAAGGCAGTTCCATCTTTGGGGCACAAAGATTGATTTTCTTTCTCCCTGCAGTGAAAGTCCAGAGTGTGTGCCCCTGAGTACTATCCAGAGAGACCAACAATGCAAACACCAAATTAACTTGGGAAACTCGTCCGGGGGCCCTCCCGCCACCTCTGTACTGCTCATGGGGTTAAGTGCTCCGTGTATCAATGAAGGCAAGACCCTCGCACCCTGGTTCCCACAACAACTGCACTGTAGCTATCTGTCGGGGAAGCTTTGCAAAGCTCCTTGTCTCCTACACTGAGAGTCTACACGCTGGATATCCATGTGAACATTCAGGATGCAGTCTCGAAATGGGGGCCTGAAAATCACATCTGAGTCTAGCGCTACAGTTAAAATAACAAAATACTTGATTATTGGGAAATCGTGAATGTGGCCATTTGTGTAAGTGCCCCTCACACATATTCATGGTCATTTTAAATACTCAAACTGGGTTAACATGTAAATAGATTGCTTCAAAATGAAAGGGTTTTTTTTTTGGGGGGGGGGCATTTTATAACTAGGAAAGTCCCATTTTAACACAGGCTTGATAGTCACAGGAAAATGTTTGAATTTGTGATTAAAATAATGGAGGATAGGAAAAGGATAAGATCTCATGAGAATCAACAGTAAATGTTTGCAGATGAATTATTTTCTATTCTTTTAGAAAGTACCTTTTTTTATGCAAAGGTGATTAAGTACCTGGAGGAAATGGAGGAGGAAAATGGAGAAGTTCAGGTGTATAATCTGAATACACAAGAACTCAACCAGCCAGATGCCACATTTGTCAGTACTATGGCCCTGCAAACTTGCTCAAAGAAGGAAATATTGTTGTTTTATTAGTGTCAAACATATGAAGGTAACAACAATATGGCGTGTTACCCGAGTTATACATCCATACAAATGAAATAGACAGGAGTGGCTGCAAACCAAATCTTAGAACGCTCAAGCTCTTTAAATAGCAGATTAGACCGTAAGTTTAGTTAGAAAGGGCATTTGTCATTTCCTCATTGTCATTTCCTCATTGAAATTTTCTAGAAGAAAATAGCAAAAAAAAAAAACAAAAAAAAACTCAACCTTATTCTCTGAAAAACATTAAAAAATAACTATTGCTTTGAACCCAAGATACAAATTTGGTGGTCTAGCTTTTTGATGTAATCCATATCACAACTGAACTTTGGTTATAACTAGTATGATATTTCAAATTTGAAATCTAAAAGTGTATTTACAGTGTGGTTTGTCTTCCAAACCGTCAGCTAGAACACATAGCTTTAGAAAAATAAATGTCGCATCTTCTGGTGATACATTAATATTAAATATGTTTTATTTACAAAATGATTTATTTTATTCAATATTTTGTTCTCTATACTAGAACCACTTTAATGCTTTCTGATACATGTTAAGCCATAAGTTGCCAAATAAATATTCTTTATCCTGTCAAATACATAGCATTCATTTAGATCCCATTTATCAAGAGACCCTTTATAAAGTCTCTTACATTTTCAAAAATACTTATTGAAATACAATTTGAAGAAGGAGGGAACCGAAGTCTGGAGATTTAAATGTCAAACTCCTCTCAAAATGCACTGTGCTTATATAGAAACACGTGATCTTATAAAGAAGAATTAGTACATTTATCTTGTAATAATAAAAATAATAAAAATAAAAGAGCAGAGGAGATTCACTGTCTCTCCAGTACCCTCATTAGCAAAAATATGGCAAGCAAACTATCAGTTGATTTAACAACATTTTTTTTTGGTAGTAGTGTATGGTGATGAAAGGGCAGATTGAAATGATAGATGTCAAATATTAGTAGCCTTTTAAGAAGCCATCCCCCGTGGCCCTTAACCCCTTACAGATGGCAAATAAGGTGCAGAGCAAAGGAAATTAAGATGATAGTGTGTTGACAGGAGCAAGCAGACTCTAGTTTTCATCCCCACAGACAACGGCAATGACATCACATCTTTTCAAAGTGACACATTAATGAATTTAGCAACACCTGAACTTTTCTGGCAGGAGACACCTTTGACACCACTAGGTTCTTTCATGTCAGTAATAATAGGATTCTGTATCAGTCCCCCACTCCATATTTGATGGCGGAATTACCTTTTGGGCCCTAACAAGTTGACAGGGTTTCATTTTGCTTCCTCCCTTAATGACATCTTCTTTGCAGGTGAACTGGAGATGTAATGACTTCCTTTTTTGTCTTGGAGGATTCCTAAATGTCATTGAGACACCCAAGACGTCTCAATCTCACTTAATGCAAACGGGAAGCCAAGGGTTTTTAAAGGTGAAATGGATCTTGCTAATGAAGAAGTATCATTCTCCGTGGGGCATGCAGCTTGTTAGTTCGAGTTAGGTGAGTGTCACAGGTTAGGGTTCAAGCATGACGCAGGGTGTAACGAAAGATGTCATCTTTTATTTATCGGGCTTTTAAAAAAACATAATTGAGTGGTTGAGCAATAAAAACAGGGAGCCCTTTCTGCCTTTGGAATCCAGAGAGAAAGGTAATGAGCTCTGGCCTCAGAAATTTGCGATAGGGGGTGTCAATTATGATAAAGTTCAAATATGGGAACAATAACCCCACCCTGTAAATACAGCGGCCTATTCCGGAAGACCAGAAACTCAAGTTTTCTGTTTATCTCAATTCTCTGGTCTTTTTATTTTTCCCATGACCATGACTCCATAGTCACATAGTTATCCCTTTGTTTCATTTCCCTTCTTTTCCACAATAAAAAGGCAAGAGATACAATACTTGAGGCTCTCATTAATTTGCAAAATGGTCATGAAGCCCAATGGGGAATGGAGGGGGTCCTCCCAAAGTTAAAATCTTGGCAACCTTAGCACTTGCTACACATTGAAATCATGTAGAAATTCTCCGTTTGCTTTCTTTTCTGCAATTACTCATCTGGCTGGTCACCATTTGAGGGAAATACAAGAGAGGAAAATCCGATTCACACAGTGACACAAAATCCACTGTGGATGCAAAAAGCCAAAGCTAACAAAACCAAACTGAACCGTGGAAGGGTTTGACCAGAGCAGAGAGGGTTAAAGTGACACTGTGTCAGCTGTCAGCTCCCTGCTACCACCCTCAAATGACCAAGCTATGCTACTGCCGAGAATAATTTCTCATACTATTAAACGATAATATTTTCAAGCAGGTTTAACTAATTAGCAGATTGTACTTGGCTTGTGACAGTGTTGTCCCTTTCCTTTCTTTTCTTAAAAATCTGTAATTGCCATGGCCAAAACTTTTCAGATCCAGCAATTTCGTTTGAAAAATTCAGGAGCTAACACTCTGAAGAAAGTCCCATCCCAGCAAAGTTGCAAGTTTCTTTTCCCTTATCTACCTTTTACGATCCATATAATTAGTAACTGTTAGGTTTAGCCATTACCTTTGTGAAGCAAAAAAAAAAAAAAGAAAGAAAGAAAGAAAGAAAGAGAAAAAACTCATTAAAAGATGAGGATGGATTCTCAATTAAAACACTTATATTCTGAGTCACGGCCTCTGTGGCATTTCAGGAAAAACACTGCCATTACCTTTGGTAATAACAGGTAAAATAATGACTTTTTCACCTGTCAACTGCCAGCTTAAAATTCCCACACATGTAGGCCATTTCTGTTTCATGTGTTCTTTGAATTTCAGCTGCTTTGCTTTTCAATGCCTCTGTCACGGGTGCCTCCTTTGTGTCTGAGACGTTCACACTGGGTTCTCTCCCTCTTTGGTGCTGGGCTTTCTTTTCACGGTGACATTTCAACATAAACAGTCAATATTCATTACCTCAAAGGAGACTTTCCTCCTATTGCTGACCAATTAAATACCAGCTGAGATAGGCAGACAAAGCTAAAGAAGCTGTAACACAAGACAGGCTTAGAGTGGAGTCTCTGCTCCCTTAAAGGAAGAAAAATTGTAATCAAAACAAAGAGAGCTGGGGATTTAGGGACTATCTCTATCCAAGAGACACAATTCTGTGGGATATTACGGTCCCCTATCTTTTTTCATCTGGTATACTGCAGAGTGAGGGGGGGTGGGGTTTGCAAGATTTTTGTTGTTTTTAATAATTCACCACCATGCATTTTTGAGGTTTCATGGAGGACAATCAGCCCTTAATTAGTTCCTGACTGTGGATGGCCATATTGGCATAGGCTGTTTACTCAGATGTTGGTAGACCTGACCTTTATTTTCTTTCTCTGCTGCCTAATTTGATTTAGCTTGATTTCTGTATTTCTCCACTGCACAGAGCAACTCAGGAGGCGCCTCTTAGAACATCTGTTGAGACAGAGCCCTTTCTGATGAACTCTCCACTGTATCGGGGATTGCTGGGAATGGCTGTGAGACTCTGTCACAGAGTCCTCTGAACTGCACGGTCACTTTGGGGAAGGAAATAAAAAAGTGTCCTGGTAGATTTCCTTGAATCATTAAACAGCTCAGCTCTCTCCCCACCCCGGGCACCCCTCCCCCATACTCTCCAGGATACACAGAAAAATGTAGGCCACTAATGGAGCCATTTTTCTTAGGAAACCTGGATAGGGCTTTTATTGTTGTTGTTTACATTCTACAAATTTCAAACTATTCTCTCCCCCTCCCTCCAAAATTCTGAGCAGCAGGCATGTTTCCGGTTGCAAGACTTTCCCTCCTTGGAAGTGAATTGTGCAGTAAATTGGACAATTTTTTATTGCTCCACTTTCACAGAATATTCTTCACTTCAGTAGAGAGGGAGGCATGCACGGTACCAAAATTTATATTTGAAAGGTAGCCTGGCCCTAAAGGGCTATACCCCAAACTGCTGTCAGGACTGCAGTTCATAAATCCAACATGTTCTGAAAGACTGATTTAGACAAAATTCTCACGCTAAGAGCGACTAAAGGGGAAGATCGCATGTGAACGACGTGTGTGCACCCCGTCCATCTTCAGAGACTTCTTGATGCCTCTTTGCTTTGTCAGCAATGGTAAAAGCAATTATGCTTTTCCTCAAGCAAACAAACAAAAGTCACTCTGGATTGCAACCTCTTCTCCACTTCCATTAGAAAACAGAATGAAAATCAGTGATCAATACTCCAAGTAATGCATACTTCAAAATATGTGTGTCATATTAATTAGCTGTTTGAAAGCAGTGATATTACACTTTAATTTTCTGAGAGTCCCTCATGAATTATTACTCTGCTTTGTCTTGCGAAAATGAAACTGCTGTTAATCCAAAAAGGTAAACTTTTATTTATCCAGGTATCTTTTTATAAAGAAAAAGAAAACTTTAGCTCGTAGGAATTGTGGGTTATCTCCTACCCCCAAGCCAGATTAGGTGAATGTGATCATCAGAGAATTTTATTTTCCATTTGTGCTTCTAACAGCTAGAGGGCACAAAAGAATGCTTTTACCTTGCCTTGCCTTATTTTTTTTTTTTTTTTTTTTTTTTTTTCCCATCACTGAGTAGAACTATACAGACTCAGAAATAAACAGAAATACTGGGGAGGCTGGTAGATTTTCTTGTACTTCCCTTCCTTAGACATCAACTTTTCACATTTTCTTTCCAACAGGAATACAAATTCCAACTGACACTGATGCTTGAAAGTGACATATAAGAACTTCATCTTCCTAAAATAATGAAAACTAACTCCCCAACACAGAGACTCAAAGTGGGGTAAAATTAAATTGAGTTTGGTCCATTGTCCTGTTTCTGAACTCTTTAGTAAGGCTCTTTGTTCAAAAGCAATCCAAACACATGTTTAACCTTTATCATTCTAGCATCTTAAATATTAATGTTGGTTATGATTCTGCATTAACAACATCTATTATTTTTGCACTAATAAGAGGCTTATAAGAATAAACATGAAAGGCTTGGAGCAACCTTCCTGTCAATTAAGAAACAGTCAGTAGTACTTCAAGTGAACCCTCACAGCACATCTCGGCACCTGGAATGCATGTAGAAGTGCATGCTTCAGGCTGCAGAAGAGGCTCCAACCCACCACTGCAAGTTTTGCAAACCATCCCTTACTACACATACTTATAATCCCCCCCTCTAAATCTTGTAAAGCCAGCTACTAAGACTCAGTGGTAAAAGGCATTCTTTTTGGACCATTTATTTGAAAACATAATAGTTTGGCATTTTTCTGCAAGAAACACTAATAAACCTCAGGAGGAGTCACATCTGTTGCTGCCGTACAAAATGGGTTGGGCCTCAATAGCATAATATATATAAACACTTTTTCCCCCTAATGAACTGTACCACCCCCTTAGGCATAAATGAGTTGGATCTGGATAGAGTGCCATTTGCCAAATTGTAAATTGCCTACATTTATTTTGGGAGTGCACTAAACAGAGTGCTAATTGCCTTGTTTAGCACTTTCCTTTCTTTCATTTGCACTGGTGTAAAATCTTAGTAAATTAACTCAAGGCTTTTATTATGTAGGTAGCATTTGAACAACCAAGAATTCGTAAGGAGGCAGCGTGAAAGGAGGATAAAAGGGGACTTGGCTCTACCCATAATGCCATTTATATGTCCCCTGAATTAAAAGGATGGAGTTAACTTTTAATCCTTGGGCTTTTTAAATAGCTGATGTTAACACAGAATGTATTACGCAGCTATTTTATTCAAATTTGCTCACTTAAAAATGGGTAGAATGTTAACAACCATGATCATATGGGGAAAGTGCAGCTAGCTGTATTCATATACACAAGTGTATATATTAAGATTCATTCCAAATAGCAATTTATGTAGTTGCAGTCAATTGCATAGTCAAGATTCCGGCTTATTGTCAAAGACAAAACACTCCAAAGTCATTAACATCCACTGCTGTGCAGTAGCCTATGTAAAACGAGTTGGGAGTCTCGTCGCCATTCTTAATGGACAGGTGTGTATTTCAAAAAAGCCATTACCAGATTTAGCACGGCACAGAATGCGTGCTGGCTGTTTGTCTGCAAAGGATAGAGGCAAAATACCCCTCCTTGCTGAAGGTCTGGGGCTCCTACAGGTGGCTCCTGGGAGGGGAGTGTCCAGGGAGCTGTGCAATCCGGCAGGGGCAGTGCTCCCGGGATAAACCAAGGTCGTTTTCTACTCTCAGTGTTCTGGGTTTGACTTTTCCAGATCTTTTCAAAAGCAGGAGTGAACTTTCAAATTTTTACTTACAAGAGAAAAGAAAGTCTATTACAAATGAAGATTTAAAATGAAAACAATAAATCCAGCGTCTTTGTTTTCTTCATACTTGTTCCTTTAAAAATCACGAAAGTTGTGTGTAGATAGAAGTCTGCCAACATGAGAGACTCAATAAAGTACATTTCAGTTCCTTCTTATTTGCATGAACCTCCCATGCAGCCATAGAGCTCCACCAGTGATTACAGAGAAATTTGAGAAGGCGCTTTACATGAGGACAAATTCTCTGGTTCTCGAGAAATTGTACTTGTACTGAGATTGGGTTATAGCCTTCGTATGAAAGCTATAAATTAGTTTCACTCAGTGCAAGAATATGGGGAAGGGGGCAAGGGAGGGAAACGGCGGGGGAGGAAGGGTGGAGGGAGGGTGATTGGTGGGTCCACACCTAGGGTGCATCTTGGAAGGGTGCAGGCGAAGTTTACTAAGTGTAGAGTACAAGGGTTTGAACACAATAATTAAGAAAATGCCACGAAGACTATGTTAACTAGTTTGGTGAAAATATTGCAGACTGTACATGGAACCAGCACATCGTACCTCATGATTGCATTATTGTACACAGCCATGATTTAATAAAAAAAAAAAAAAAAAAAAAAAAATTGTACTGGGCTTTTATTTGGTGGGCACATTATCTTTAGGAATATTTTTCAGGAAAAGTATAGTTTATGTGGTGGAGGATGGCAAGAATGCAGTGTCTCAGGTTCAAGATAATGAGAATGCAAGGAAGTTTCAGGGTAGCATAGTTGTATGAAAGGATAGTCAGTATTTGCTGTATTGAAGATCAATGTTAATCCAATTAGAAAGATAAACTCAAGCCTTGATAATCTTATCAGAAGAAAAGAAAGTGTATGTGTTTTGCTTTAATATTCCCTAAAATCCAAGCAGGATCACAGTAATTTCTTCGTAGGTGATATGGTCCTGGTAAGAAGGACTTGAAACCAGGCAGACATATATGGGACCCCATGTGACCGTGGGAACTTTGGTCTCCTGTAAGTGACTTCATCTTTTCTTCATCTCTAAAATGGGATAACAACACAAATGGAAATAACGTGGTGAGGATTATACTGCCAAGCATGTAAAGTATCTGAAATGTAATGTGTGCTCCATATATGTTATTTCCTTCTCTAATCCTCTTTTTATCTTTGTTCACTTCTGGGCTCCCCTCTTCATTTAGTTAATGAAGACAATCCCCACTTGGATTTGAGAAGATATTATTTAATTACATTTTTTTTTTTCATTGCAGGACATGACAAAAAAGCCCTCCCTTATAGAACATCTGAAGAAAGAATAAATGAATGAGAAAATATACATATCCAACAACGTTTTAAACCGCATCTGGAATAATAATAATGAAGCCATGATTCATAAAGAACACGAGTTGCCAGTATTATTTAATATTAACCCCCATTCTTTCCCACTCAGAGTTAAAAGCAGCTGGCAGTTTTAACTGTATGTATAATTATAGAAGATGTTTACAATGTACGTATTATACTAAAGGCTTTGTGATGAAACATATTTGTGAAAGTTCCAGGCCAGAATGGTTTGGATTCATTTCAGACTGCAGCTGGAATTATACACACTTCTCTGGCTGCTGTGTGTCTACCATCACTCCACACTAAAGTGTGGCTTTAGATAAACTTTGCGTGAAATGAGATAGGATTTAATGTATTTCCAAAGCTATCCTTGCAAGGGAAACAAAATGATATCTCAATGACTTTATCTGATTTCCTATTTAAATAGAAAGAATATTGACAAATTAAGACTGAGAGTGAACAAGAGAGAAGGCCAAGAAAGAATATTTTAACTTAACTGAGCTATTTTATGTTCTTCATAATATAAAGTATTTGCTAATTCAGGGTGATTGGCACTTTTAATGAGAAGAAAATGGTAATTCTATTTAAAATTTAAAAAAAGGCACCTATGAAATAATGCAACTTTCTCTCAAGTTATATGAGATTGCATCTATTGACTAATCCATGACGATAGCTAAACCGTGCTGAGGATAGGTCTTCAAATCCCCCCAAGGAACTGATTCCATAGTTACCGTATATACTCGAGTATAAGCCGAGTTTTTTCCGGCACAAAATTTGCGCCGAGTTCGGGTTTTTCGGCACCAATTTTGTGCCGAAAAAACTCGGCTTATCCTCGAGTATATACGGTATTCCTTTGTTATGTTACTCTAACAAAGGCTATGGCCAACAGTTTGAGGAAGTGGAACTTTTGTCTTCCATGAGACCTTTACCAAGGTCGGAAAGAAAAAAACTGGTCACCTATTTTTTAACTAAAGACTCCGAGAGTCTGACTAGGGGTAGCTGTTTCTACCATCTCATTCCAGTGTGTTTTCCTTCCTTAAATCCTTAGGCAAATAGTCTAAAAATGAATCTTTCATTTTACCAAACTCATAACTTTGCGGGTTTGCATTTTTGTCTCTAACACATGTCCACAGGGCTTCTGATTTTCATTTCCTAGTTTTTCTCCCCACTCTTTTATTTGAGCTAACCTGTGACATTTTAATCTATTATGATATTGGAAAACAGGAACTGTAATGGAAACTGTTCTAAGGGGTGAGCCAGGATTCTTTTGTTCAAGGAAAGATGTGCTCTTTATCAGTAGCTTGCCTACCACATTTAATCTTATGACTCCTGGGGTTCAATGCTTTCTGTCTTGGCATATCCAGAACTCTGACGAGCTGAAACCATCTTCCATCATGAATGAACTTAGCATATGTTTAATGAGTGTGTGATTTAATTTTACTAACTAAATAGACTCTGTACATGGAGTTTTTTCAGATCCAATGCTACGGCAGACATTCAAAATGTTGGGAAAATTCAAATAAAAAATATTTGGTTTTGTTAGGAAGGAATTCACACAAAAAAATGACAATACTGAGATTGAATACAAAAGTGTAAGTTTTCAACAAATGTGCCACTTTTCTTAGTAAATATAGCACTAGTTTATCAATAAAAACTTAGCATAAGACTATAGTCACCTGTCAGTACACGTATCTAATTTGCAGTGGCCTCGGCTCTTTGTGTAGCACAGATAGCTTTCATCCCTTGGGAACATTCTGGACTTGAAACCCTCTACAAGCACAGTAATCCAGAGGAAAGCCCCAAGGGGAGAAACAGGAAGCCCTGTCCATTACCTGCTCAGCTATCGCCATGAGGTCAAAACCAAATATGCTCTAGACACAGAAAGTGCAAAGAAAAGGAGGTGTACACATTCTAAGAAATGAAAATACTCATGCATTCAATTTGCAATTCTCAAGTCACGTTTGACTCCTGCAAATGCAGGAGGTGCTCAAATGTGACTTGAATTCATCTTTTGTTATTGGTATATAGGGCGTATTACAACTTTACTACAGGTTAGGTTTTCCTTTCTTAAATGTGTGTGCCTTTTTTGGTACCCTTTGTATGATTCTTTGAGTTAAAGCCATGGAGTATAAACCCCTCACTATTCCCAAAGTTTTCTGGGACTTATTCAACCATGCATGTAAGGCCTACACCCCCAGCCTCATTGAATATTCAGTCAATTGTGCCAGGAAATTAATACCCAGAGACTGGGCTAGGCTAACATTTTAGGTAGCATTATTATTAATAACAAGGTGAAAAGTTCTGGAACACCCTAATTTCTATCTGCTGGTGATATACTGCCCATTCTGCCTACAATGCATCCAAGATCTGTTCAAATATGTTTTTAAAATACTCCCATACTTTCCTTTCCATTCTGGGAGCTAGAGCTAAAAATATCCACTTGATCTTTTTAAAAAACAGCACTTACAGTGAAGAGTCTCTTTAATTAAGTCTATTGCTTTTAAAAAGTTTACTCTGCTCTTCTAGCAGGAATCCACATTAGGAAAATCATCTCAAATGAGAGAAAGCCATAAACAAAATGATTTAATTGCACCTTTCATTAGAGTATTGTTTAATATTAAATAAAACATTTACTATAATCCAAACATTCAACTCAGAAGATGAAGTGTTATGCAGCCATGTGAAAATTATGCTTATAAAGATTCCAGTGACATAAAATAATATTTCTTGGGGGAAAAAAGTGTAACACAATTTGTGTATGATGTTATCTTGACTCTACAAGGAAGAAAAATGCGAAGATAGTTAGAAACAAATGAACTGGGCTACAGATAGTCACTCGGTTGTGGTTGAAAGCTAAGCTTATGTGAACCTTTATCTACTTTACTGTACTTTCTCCATCATTTTGTTAATAATTTTTTTAAAGTATAATAAGAAGGCAAAAAGTATTCTTCACAATGTTGCTTAGAGCAGTTTCATTGAGGAGCTGTGGCCACAGGTGAGGACATATACACGCCACCCCTGTAGACTCATCTGTCTTCAGCCCATCACCTCCTACGCATCCGGGATACTGTGAGAATCAGTGACCCAAATCCAAAGAACCTATTTGGACCTGAGAACAGGTTTCTTTTCTGAAAGAAAAACAAGCTTGGATGTCTTCACTTGCTGGCTTCCTTTTCCAGGGGTGGAGTGAATTACTATATTTTAGATGCGCAGTTTCTTGTCCTCCGATTTTGTTTAAAAAGTAAAAAAACAAAAATTCTAGTTCTACTACTCTCTGGCAAGA
Source organism: Loris lydekkerianus (assembly GCA_963574355.1). Taxonomy (NCBI): domain Eukaryota; kingdom Metazoa; phylum Chordata; class Mammalia; order Primates; family Lorisidae; genus Loris; species Loris lydekkerianus. The sequence goes on along the minus strand of CAUYPK010066736.1, from coordinate 8,861 downwards.
TTCCAGATCTGAGAGTTCTCTGCTGCCGGCCTTCTGCACAACTCCTCTGCCTCCTACAGTGGACACTCTCACACTCCCAGCACGAACTCAGACAGAATCATCTCGACGTTTGTACCATCAGCAATTTGTTTTTTCTCTCAAGAGCACACAGATGGCTCTCTGTTTTTAAACAAATGTCTCAAACAATATCCGCATCATGAGGCTTACTTCATTCCCTACTCTTTTACTTCAGCCCTCATCCGTTGCCCAAGCCAAGAAGCGAAAGGGGAGTGATGAAGCTACTTCCCAAAGATCACAAAATCAGCCACGGAGTCCAGGCCAGAATAAACTCCAGTAATGTTTCCTTTAAGAGATTCCTGTCCCTTTTAATCTACGCGGTCAGCGTTTCCCCCCTTCCCACTACGCTGTGTTAGCAACATGTATTAAATGAATATTAGGTAGGATGCTCGCTGGCTGAGCTCTGAGGTGTTAAGGCTTTTTGGCCACCATTCTAAAGAAAATTAAGCTTAGTCAAAGGATATCTATTAGTAAAGAGTTAAAGGCAGATTATGCAAATAATAATATTGTCATTTGTCCCCTCTGTTCATTCCGAGGCCTGCTTTTCTGTTGATGTTTTTCTTCTCCTCCAATTGAGAGATTAACCTGGTCCCAATTGAAATGGCAGTCCATATCACACCTTTCCTTGATCTCTCAGCATGGCTAATAACAGCTGGGGCCTGCCAAGCAAGCGTCTTTATTTTTTCTTTATTGTTCCAGACTACAAACCCGTGAACCTTCAGCTTGTTATGTACTTAACCATGGTCAGGTTGATGTCATTATTTTCTGATTGTCCGGGAGCTCCTGGGGTACTGGCCCATATTGACAGAGAAGGGCTGGCTTGCTCTTTGTAGAGTAACCTTTGGAAAAGAAGCTCCGCGACCACCTGCATGTTTAGCCTTAGAACTGTGACATTGCACTAGGCCAATTGGTACGCTTCAAAACACATATTAGCACCAGTGGTTGTTAGTGCATCCTGCTTTTTAATTTTCGCTTGGTCTTGTTAGATAAACCTTATCTGGGCCACAAGCAAATGCTTGACAGATTTATAAAGATCTCTGCAAGAAGATCTGCCGTGTCTGGTTCACTGTGTGCTTTGTCCACATCTAAGTGTAGCTATTTGCTAGTCTCCCCCACCTTCTGTTTAGAATTCTTTTTTTTCTCCCATTGCCTGTCCATATGTCTAGCTAACTAGCCAGGCTAGCCTACTGCAGACAGAACCGGGCACATGAGCACAAAACGGCAAGAACAGCGGAGCAAAGTGCTTCTCTGCGTGAACCATCTCCACGCTTAGCTTTTACAATGCTATAAAAATTGGTCTACTTCTTATCAGTTCAGACTGGAAAGTAAGCAACAGCCCTCCATCGCCTCAGGCTTTGATGTAAGCACCCCTGACTATTTCTGTTTAAACTCCAGCGGATGGAAGACACCTATAAAGATATTAATTAGCTCCAGTTGTCACCAGATGTGTTCACATTCTCTGAGCCAGCCTCTGAAATACTGGAATTTTTATTAGGCAAGGTAATGTTTATGGCTCTCATTAAAGTCTGACTCATAAAAGGCCTAAGATATTGGGAGGGAAGACGGAGAAAGTAGTTTTCTCTTTGTTGATCAACTTTCAAAAAAAATCCCAAAGTCCTGTGTTTCAGACTTGAGTGGCATGTTAACTTTGAGGGATTTGGCAAGATTCTTCTAGTGTTTACATTTTGAGGAAACCTTTTGAGTTGTACTTCATAAAATGAATGGTTTGTGTCAGAACGATGGTGCATTTACATGCTTAACTATAATAATGTCAGCCGTGGAGGGCTGCATCATGCAAGAAAAAAATCAGTACTAATTGTTATTGGACTGGATATTAACTTAAGGGGATATATTATGACAACAGAAGGAATTTATTGTTTATTCAAAATGGGTGAGCAGTACTTCTTCACTGTCAGGGCAGGGAAGCAGTGAAAGGGAAAAAAAATCCAAAAACATCCCCTGAGTACTTCTTTCCAAGGCATCCCTCCCAGTCAACCTATGTCATGCCTCTCTGATTCTTTGGAAATACTTTCACTAATTTTTCTCTGGGATAAAAGAAATCATAATAGCTAAAGACTGCTCAGGTCTACTAACCTAGTTAGAAAAAAAAAAAAAAAATGTATCTTAATTTGAGAAAGATCTGAAGGCCAAAATAACTGTTCAGGTTCCTTCAAAAGCTTCTCTGACCTCCTTTGGAAACTCCTCCTGCCTCAAACCTCCACACATAATATGACCAGCACCATTCTTCTGGTGACCCACATGACAGTCTATGGTCTGGGGTCCCCACACAGAATATATCTTCAGCTTGAAGTCCTCTTATGACTACATCAGTACATCTATTTACGGTTTCATAAGATCTTTGAAGATTTTAAATAATATTCAAAAATATGCTGATGCATTTTTAAAAGATTTCTTTTTCCCATCTGAACTCCTTTAACAAAGGTATTACACTAAGTACAAAAGCTGTCCATTTTTTTCCAACCTTTTGGTTCTTTCTAAAACACAGTCATTTTGTTAGACATTGAAAATGTCTTGATTTAGTTGTCTTGCTATTTTGGGCCTGTCCTGCCCCCTGCAGTGGTAATAAGGATGGGGGTCCCTGCTGGGCCCTGAAGAATACCATTTCACGGCCGCCACAGAGCTGGCGGCTTTTATTTATGGAGCCAAGAAAATGAATGGGTATTAGTGTCCAAACATTTCAACATGCTCCCGCGGCCATGCACAAAAGGAACTGATTTGCAGCAAATTTCCACTTATTTTCCAAAAGTATTTACCTTGCCGAAGCTTGGCTGATCACTATAATGGCATAGCTGAGGGAGAAAAAAAATGACCATTTCAGAACCCAATATGTATATATATATAAAAAATACACACACACATACATATACATATATGCTTTTCTGTTGATGTTTAATATATAAATTTCTGAACCTTAAAAGTATTCTTCTGTATAGTTGCTAGGCTTTTATGGATATGTGGATAAGTCTAAGATGCTGGGGTTTGTAGCCTTCATTGTTGAAGGCATTGTTGTTTTAAATAAGAAAAGCACTGGCACAGACTGAACAAAGATAGTTCACGGCACTAGATATGGGCTTACATAAGGGCACACTGCCAGGGCCTGGGCCACCTTCAGACACTCCCAAAGAGTAAGGCCAGCACACCAATGTCTGGCATTTTGACCAGGGCTTGAGGCCTACTGTGTTGTACAACTGTGATTACTATTAGACCTCAGGCAAATGGTTGGGGGGAGGGCTCCGAAATGCTGGGAGATTACATTTTTGTGTTACGCAATTCACTTTGTTCAAAGTGATAGTAAATGTGGCTTCCTGAGACCTTTGCTCAGGATGTCAACATCCTCTGTTTGGACAGACAGCTGGGAAATCTCTCCTCCTCTGGCCCTCCACTTCATCTCTGAGTAGGACGGCTCTTCAGTTCTGAAACATCGTATTGCTTTCCACGGCTGGACCTTCTTCACTCTTCTTAGTAAACAGGAAATCTTTTCCCTCAATCTACAAATCAAAGTTCCTACTCTTTGCATTTCAGCCAAAAGATCCATCCTTTACGAACGGTCCCCCAAGTCCCTAAGATAGCTGTAAATTCTCTTTTCCTGAAATCCTTGATCATGTTTTACTATTTCTGTGTTCATCTGTGTGCATGCTATTTTACTATTTTTGTGTCCATCTGATAATAAATCCCCTGAGGGACGAATTGATAATGGTCATATCCTCCAAGACTTAGGTGCTCTTTCAAAGGTGGGGAGGGTGATGGGGGGTGGGGAACCATCATCTCATGTAGTGCTTTGTCTTTCCTCCTCTTCAGAGAAGATTCTGAAAATATGAATCAGGTACAACATTGGTCCACCCCATAAGTAGCAAGGTTTACAAGTACAGTGGGATGTATAGATTTCCTCTTCTCCCGTTTCTCCAGGGTCCACGTTTGCATTTCTAACACTGTTGTCGACTACTCCATGGATGTTAATCTTCAAGTCACCATTCACAAATATCTCTGTTTTATTGCTCAAATGTCTATGGAGAACAAATTACTTGTCAAACTATTTACAAAAATCCAGCCCTAAACTGGTAATATGTGGTTCATAATATAAAAAGTTACTATCCTAGGGGAAACACAACAAAAAAGAAAGAAAGAAACCCAGCAATTATTTCATCCTGGTTCCATCAACGATTAACTATAGAACTTAGGGCTGTTTACTTAATTCTCTATACCTCAGTTTCTTCATCTATAAAATGGGATTCATAATCATAGCTACTTAATGAAATTACTATGTAAATTCACCAAGTTTGTAAGTACTCATAGCATAAAAACTGTTCAACTACTGTTAATGTTTATTCCATATTTTGGAACATATGGCTTTAATTTACAATGGGCATTTCCAGGTTGACTTGCTGTCCTTGAGTAATAGATAGTAAAAATCTCCCAGGCATATCTTCTCTGATCAGAACCCCTTGGATGCAGACTACTGAATTGCCTTCTCATATAACAAGGTTATTTCTGAAGAAACTTCTTCTAGCAAATTCCATCATACAGGCTTTGATTCTCTGGGTTTCAAGGGGTGTCTTGTCCTAGTCACTATTTGAGAGGCTCCCACTGCATCCAGATCTGCACCATAAGCTGGTGAATTACCAAAAGTCCTGGCACATTCAGATGTCACATAGGTACCCCAGAGACCAGCCGATCGATAGCTCTTTCAGCCAAGCTTTGCCTGGGCCACATGGTTCTTAGACATGCGTGTTGTCTTCTGCTTTCTTTCATTAAAGAGAGGTATCATCCATTCTTATGGATTTATTTTATGCCAAGAGTTCCACAGAGTTTTAGTTTTGTTTTTGCCAGAAAGCCAGCAGGTTATTCTCCTTTACCTCTGCCATTGACACATCCTACTTACTTCTTCGCTCTGGCTCTCAACTTTCTTATATGTAAAATTAAATGATTGACTGAGAGGGCTGTAGCCAGGGATTTTTCTGCTCTATATTCACTAATCTTAAGAATTCACCTTCAGAGAGAGAGAAAACCTCGATCTTAGAAAAACTTCTTTCTAGATCTTTATGAAACGGAATGGACATGTTCTTGATGGCGAGCTCTCACACTAATTGCCAACATCCTGGTGTTGGGCAAGGTTACTAGATGCCTGTCATGTTTTTAGCTTTGTAGGGCACAAATGAACAATTACTCATGGAGGTTCAGTATGTCAATTATTCTGGTGTGTTTTCCATTCTCAGAGGAAGCAACATCTGAGACATGTCTGTGAGCACAGTCACACAAGAAATTTGCATGTGACAGCCATGCCACCAGGAATGGAGCTCAAAGTCTAATAATGAACAAGGTACAGTTTCACAGTCGAACAAAAATCCACATCGAAATAAATCATTACCCTATAGATTAGTAAGTACAAAACTGTGAGCCTAGAACACGTTTACCCAGTGTGTGTTGGAAAGGCATGCAAGAGGGGAAATGGTTGAAAGATAGAAAAAAAGACTGAATGTGTGTGTGATTTTCTTGGGGAAAACCGTGGAGAAGCAAAATTAAAACAGGTTCTTTACTTTAGGACTTCTCAAGGCCTTGAAATTGTGATTGTATATTGCGAATCTCTAAGAGCTAATTTTTTTTTTAAAAAGCAGCCAAATACCCTTTTTTATTTTTCAGGTTTGACTAACAACATTGTTGGCAAAGGTAGTATATATAACAGAAACCCTGCCTTGGAGAGACAACTGTGAATTTTATGAGTTTGAGAATAGTAAATGAATAATAGACGATCTTAAGTCATACCTTGACTCTTTCAATGATAGTTCCTTTCTCCAAGGGTTGTCGGGGTTGTTGTGAAAAGCAAATGAGTTATGTTATATAACAGAATAAGGGTTGGCATTTAAAAAATATTTAATAAAACTTTCTCACTGCCTTATAAATAGAATCATCATTATAATTCCTAGAATAGAGACTCATCAGTTCTATTGGGGGCTGGTGTTTATTCAAGAAATTCCTGAATTGTTTCTGTAACTGTTGAGGTAGAGTCTCCGAGTGGAAGGATGGAGGTAGAGGGTGGAGATCATACCAGGCAGAGGAAATGGAGTGAGCTACAACCCAGAGACTTAAACTAGCAATGAACCATGAGTCCATTAAGTTAGAAATGGCTACACAGAAGAATAATGCCCAGAGCCTCTCCTAAAACCACAAAGAGATTGCAGTGGGGGTCAACCACACACTGTACATCTCCTTGTGACCTCCTTTCCAAGGCCCCTAGTGAACAAGTTACTTCAGTTCATGGCATCATTACCCAAAGCCCACTATTAGTTACTGTTTGGTAGTGATGCTTCAAATTAAACCTAGCCATTGCTTACAATAACATCTATATCCAAAATTTATTATTTTCAGGAAAACCCTTAAGCAAAATGTTCACTGAATTAGTATTAGAAATCTACCTTCTCAAGTGTCCTTAGCTATGGCATTTATTTATTTATTTATTTACTTATTCACTTATTTACTTATTTATTTATTTGAGCCAGGATCTTGCTCTGTCACCCAGACTGGAATGCAATGATGCAATCATAGCTCGCTGTAGCCTCAAACTTGTGAACTCCAAAATCCTCCTGCTTCAGTCTCCCAAGTAACTTGGGCTCCAGGTGTGTGCCACCATGTCTAGCCAACTTTTAATTATTTTGGAGAGATGGAGGTCTTTTTATGTTGTCCAGGCTTGTCTCCCACTCCTGGCCTCAAGCAATCCTCCTGCCTTGGCCACCCAGAGTGCTGGGATTACAGGTTTGAGCCACCACATCAAGCCTAATTCCACTGCTAAATAACAAGTAATTCTTACTATGTGTAGAATGTTACAAATTTACACATAATACGCACGCATATTACACCAAAATCACGGAGATGATTACAGAAAACCATACACTAAGCTGGGATTTTCTTACATTGTTTTTTTAATAGTCTAAACCCAGATCATATTTTTTAATACCTATTTGTAAACATCCTGCATCCATGTTGTTTAGTTGCTTTTCCTTTGTAGTTATTCAAGTTTTTTGCTAAATTCAAAAATTTTAGAAATCTCAGAATTGACTTTTTCTTCCTCCTTCTCCCTCCCTTCTCCTTCTTCTTGTCTCCCTCCCCTCACGCCTGCTGCACCCACTCACCTCCATTCTGAGTTGACAGGAGCCACCCAGGGAGTCACAGATATGCATGTTTGCCTTTCGGTGCATTAGATATTGATTTGACAGTTAGATCTCATGGGAGAGAAAGTAGAAGAGAAAGGCAATACATTTAATAAATAACCAGCATCTCAAGAAATAAAAGTGAACACTTTTCAGTAAATAGCACCCACTTATTCAGCTGTCATCATGTGCCAGGCACTGGGCTAGCCCTGATCATACGTCATGCCCTGTGATCTCTGCCAGTGAGCTGCCCCCACTTTACAGATAAGAAAACCAGACTCCTTGATGGACATTCAGTCATCCACTTTACAAAGTTAGTAGTGAGTGATGCAAAGAAGAAGGACTTCAACACAGCCCACATGAAGTTCAAAATTCAGTCTTGACCCATCAACTCATTGCTGCCTCCAGGAGCTTCTACTGGAAAATCTAAGAGTTTTTGGTCTGCAAAACAACTCGCTTGGTGAAAGCAATTTAGAAAAAAAGGCACCCCTTGAGTTTCTATTAGATATAGACAAAATGAATCTGAAGGACGAATTTTAATCCCCAAACAAGCTAGAATATGATCCTTTATCTCTGGGATGCCTACAGGCAAGGAGAAGGAGCCGCGTTACAAGACCCGGGGAGACACCTGATGCTTAACCTCAGTGAGATTCAGTTTCTTCATTCGTAAATGAGAATGGCAGCTTCTTTCCTGCTTACTTGTCAGTTGTGGGGAGGAATAAATGAGTTTATCCGTGTTATATGAAAGTAGAGTACAAATACAGGGAATATTATATAAATATATCATTACTGTTAGCATGGTCTACTCTGACTATACGCCCTGTCTTTCTCTGCATCTCTAGTTCTGTTTTATTTTCATTTTTGTTTTTGTCTTTTTTGCCGGACATTTTAGGATGAAAGAAAGTGTGTGTCAAGTCAGTTGAAAAGTCCATTCAGCCTACTGTTCTTTCCGTGATAGACCTATCAGGCTTCTGAGCTCAGGTGGTTTCTCCATCTCTGTAAATGAATTTTATTATTAAATACTTCAAACAGACCAAAAGAATGTAAACCAAGAAAAATAATACAATATACCGTATATACTCGAGTATAAGCCGACCTGAGTATAAGCCGACCCCCTTAATTTTACCCTAAAAACTGGGAGAACTTAGTGACTCGAGTATAAGCTGAGGTGGAAAACAGAGCAGCCACTGGTAAATTTCAAAAATAAAAATATATACCTAAAACAATTACAATAATTGAGGAATCAGTAGGTTAAATGCTTTTCACTATTTATTGCTAAAGAAAAACTGTTAACTAGCAACAACAACTTTAAAACTAAATAAAGTGCAGAAAACCGTAGCTTAACAGGTAATCAAGCTAAATCACACAGGTCCTCTTTAAATCAGATTTGGGGTCTAAAAGACCGCAAATGTGTGTAGGGACCCTAAAATGGGTAGTAGCCGTGTAAGAGGAAGTGTTTGTGTAACTATGGTAACAGTTTTTTTATTACAGTAAACTTAATTTTTTTATACATTTAAATACATGATTACATTTACAATACATGATTGTTTGATATACTGTATACCATTAACATACCACATTAACCCATAGTATTCAATGGCAACTTTAATAAAGTGAATAAACCATTTAAGACAGTAAAGC
>CAUYPK010066735.1:0-10007 GCA_963574355.1 Loris lydekkerianus | reverse complement strand
AAAAAAAAAAAAAAAAAAAAAAAAAAAAAAAAAAAAAAAAACCTATTTCTCTCAAAAATCTCTGCACCTCATCCCCTCTGTCCTCTCCACAAGACACAGCCTTGGCCCCCATCTTCTTCATCTCTAATTTGGTTATACAACAGGCCAACTTTAGCCTGGTTTCTTCTCATCCTATCTCCATAGAAAAGACAAGGAGCTCTAGAAATCAAGCTGATCAGTCTTTTATGGGTTAAGACCATATAAAAATCAAACCTTGCCTGGAATGTGAAAAATGATACAGCAGTTTGTCAAAAACATCAACAGAGGACTACCGTATGACGCAGGAATTTCACTTCTGGGTATATATCCAAAAAATTGAAAGCAGGGACATGAAGAGATTTTTTTTTTTTATACCTTATAACTTCATTATAATAATAACTTCATTATTCACAATAGCAAAAAGGCAGAAAAGACCCAAATGTCTGTTATAAACAAAATACACACAATGGAATATTTGTCACCCTTAAAAAGGCACAAAATTCTTATGCTACCACATGAAAGGAACATTAAGGACATTATAGTAAAATAAGCCAATTACAAGCAAAAAATACTGTAGGATTCCTCTTAATTGAGGCACCAGTGTATAGAGAAGTCATATTCATAGAGACAAAGTAGAATGCTGGGTGTTGGGGCAGAGAGAGGGGGGAATGGAGAGTGACTGTTGAAGAGATTCAGAGTTTTAGTTTTGCAAGATAGGAGAGATTCTAGAGGTGGATGATGGTAACAGTTCTTACAACAGTGTACTTTATTCCACTAGACTGCACTTTTAAACATGGTTAATTTCATGTTATGGTTATTTTGCCAAATAAAATCAAACCTTTACTGCCTTTACCTAGAGGTTTAATCTATGTTAAAGATTTTAACATAGATTTAATAAGCTGGAGACTGTTCTCTGTCCTCATACTTCCAAGTCCTGGTCGTAATAATATTATTCTCTGCCTAGAAAGTACCATTTTGCCACCCTGTAACATTTCCCTAACTGTCCAAAGCAGAAGTTCTGTTGTCTCGTTGGGGACACAATGGCTCTTTGTTCTTGGGGCCCTACAGCATCGCCACTGTAAAATCTCTGAAGTTTATACTCATGTCTCTCCCAAGAGAGGGTAAAGCCTCCAAAGGGCAGTAGTCTTTCCCTGGCACAGAACTGGTGCTTCATAAACATGGAATTAATGAATACGTTTCAGCCTGTGCCGTGAGACAGTGCTACAGGATTCACTGTATCTCCAATTGACGATCTCTCCTTTCAAAGGAAGGAATTAAAAAGGCAGTTGCTCAAGATAAATGAAGCAGGGTTTTGGAATATGAGAACTCAGAATGTTTCCTGTGAAGCTGAATTTCTAACACATGGACTTTTTCTTTGAGTTTTGTTACTGATTGATACAGTTACTGAAGGAGTTAGTAAGCCAAAATCTCTAACCATGTCCGCTAAAAAAAAAAAAAAAAAAAAGTCATTCTGAGAAAATGTTCTAAGTTTTATCTTTTTTTTTTTTTTTAATATTGGACCCATTTTCTAATAGCATTTATCTTACAATACTTACAAATTCTGATGGATTTGTTCTAAATAACTTAAAAGGAAAGTAATAGCTATAAATATAATTTGGATATTTAATACTCTTTATTCAGACCGTTATTTTTTACAAATGTGTCAAACATCCTAAATGATTTTCTGTAGTGAATTTCTTCTAAACACGAGACCAATCAATGAGGGTTTGTTGCACACCTATTACGTCTTCACTATGCACAATCTCAAAGTGTTTATCATCTGCATGTCTCAATCACCGTCAAGGGCATCTATAAAACAAATGATTAAACTTTGGGCATTTGATATCTGAGATGAAGAGTAACATGAATCTAGGCATACAACTAAAGACACAAATTTAGCTGAACAGCAGAGAAAATCAAGGTAGGTTGGATTTAGGATGCCACCTGCCTAGATTAAAGTTAATATTAACCTATAAGCAATCAAGGACTGGATTAAAAATCTACCTTGCCCCATTAAAAGATTCATCTTTTCGTAAATAATAAAAAAAAACAACCCAGTTCTTACTCTGTATGGAACATACAGTAGCTATGATCTATACAGTGAAGTTAATATGTAGTAAGTTGAAAGGAGAATTTATCTTTCTGTTCTACATCTATTAACAAAAATATCCCCTTCACTAGGAACTAGTATAGAACTTAAGTTTAGTAAATAAGATTTCATGGGCAGAAGTCCCCAACCATTTTGGCACCAGGGAGCAGTTTCATGGAAGAAACAATTTTCCAGTTTCATAAAGAGAAGGGGTCAGGATGAGTGGGGGTGTGCAGATATTAGATTCTCATAAGGAGGGAATAACCTAGATCCCTCCCATGCACAGCTTATGGTGGGGTTCGCCTCCTATGAGACTCTAATGCCACCACTGGTGTGACAGGAGGCGGGCTCAGGCAGTGATGTGAGTGACGGGGAGCAGCTATAAATAGAGAAGAAGCTTCACTCACCTCCTGTGTCACCCAGTTCCTAACAGGCCTTGGCCAGCACTAATCCATGGCTCAGGCATTGGGGACCTCAGATGTAAAAGGACCTCTAAGATACCTTCAAAATCATCCACTGTCCACCAAACTTAGACAGCAGGATCTCCAAATGACCAGATTTGCCTCAACTGCATGCCTCCTACTTTCTCTTCTTCCTTTAAAAAAAAAAAAAAATCAAAATTTGTGGAAGAGGAAATAGTTACTTATTTCCATTAGACAGCACCACAATTAAAACAACTCTATGTGACCTTACCCAATGATTGATGCTACCTGGGCCATGTGTGGGTGAGGGAGCCCTGGGCATTTCTGTTTCCGTATTCCAGCAATTGCTTCTGTTCCATGGAGTAAGCTCACTGGTTTTTACACTCTGTTCACTCTCTGAGAGCTGTCGGCATTTTTACCCTATGTCCACGTGTCCTTGGAAATATGGATGTAAATTAACTGAAATATAAGTTCCTACTTATTTTTACTCAATAGAGTGGTGGTGTTCTGACCCGTGGGAAGTATTCAGTAGTGACTCTTTAAATAGCAGCATTTAGCATTCATTATAAGCAGTAGCATGTATTGATCACTGAGTCTGGACCAGACCTGTGTTCATCACACTCTGTGCTTTGGTTTGTTCAAACCTTGAATGAACTCTGAGGTGTGTTGTGCCAACCTCCCGTGTTTTACAGGGGAGGTAAGAAAACTGAGGCTTAGAGATGTAAGGTAAATTGTTGGAGGCTGGAAATACGGTAGCAGACGAGCTTGGAAGGATTGAAAGTCTCCTGGGTTTGATGAAGGGGGAGCAATTTGAGGTCAGTTCCTAGGCAGGACATAGCCAGCCGTTGAGAAGACAAGCCAGAGAGACGGGGAAGAAAGGGTCGCGTGAGACTGCAGATGGATGAAAGGGGCTTGGGAAGCATACCAGCCTCCCTCCAAGTCTCGGAGACACTGCTTTTTTGGCAAGGGCTATTTTGCAGGAAATAGTCAAGCTTCAGCTGGTCTTGTCCCTATCATGGAGCTAACACACAGAGACCCCCTGCTGAAGAACGCCAGTCAGCAGGTTCAGCCAGTGAGCGCATTAAATCCAGGAAAAATGAGGAGGTGGGGATTTGCAGCTGAAATTTGATTAACTCGTTTCATTAGAAAGGACATTGATACACAGAATAATGGAATACAATTAACGGTCTCATTAAAATCTTGACTCACAAATTAGAGAAGGACCACAGGGACGTGGGAGAGAGTTGGGAACAGAAGGAAGGGAGGGTAAACCCATGTGTGGGCATTTTTCTAGCTCCGTCTCATTCTCCTTCCATAAAATCCAAACATGAGAAGCCACATCCCAGCCTGTGGCAACCTGCCCCTGCTCATTTACAACTACAACCCCTACTTATGAACAACTGGATCTTTTCCTAAGTCTTCTACCCCTGAAAGAGTAATTGTGTGAAAATTATTTGGGGTTTTTTTTTATACACAAGACATCCAGAAGGAGGGCTAAACCTGTAATTCATGTGTGATTATGTACCACTGTGGTGAGTTGGGAGTGCGGCTGGTGCACAGAAAAGAAGGAGGGAAAGAATGGTAAGTTGGGTCTTTGAAAGGGAAACAAGCTGGGCAATGAATATTGCTGAACCATTAGTGGTGGTACCAGGGACCAGCAACCGTGACGCAAGACAAGGGGAAAAAACAAAGTCAGACACCTTTTCACTTTTGCTGAGGGTGAGCTCCATTAAAACTTCGCCATGTAAACTAGAATCCTGTACGTCAAGGCTTCCACTCTCCTTTGGGTGCTAAAGTAATAATGATGTGGCACTTTGGAGTAGGATCCATTTCTGTTCCTTAGGAAATTATTCTCATAGTAAGTTGAAAGAATACAGGAATGCCACATGCTCTTCCTTCCCTCCAGTAGTGACATTTTTCAACCTATAGAACAGTATCGCTGGCAGGATACTGACATTTGGACCATGGAGACATAGAGGATTCCCATTATTACAAACACCCCCTAAGTTGTCTCTCAAAACCACTCCCAGATCTTTCCTCCTCTCCCGGCCCTGTTTAATAACCCAGGCCAATCAGCCGTTTCTTCAGTTGTATGATCTTATCTTTTCAAGACTCTGATGTAAATGGAATCACATGGTGTGTTAGCTCTTAGGATACATAACTCTGTCTCATAGGTTTCTTCCTATTTTCTCTAAAAGTTTTATAATTTTGTATGTTGAACTTAAGCCTGTGAGATATTTTGAGTTAATTCTCTGTTCCTCCATAAATATCACACAGTCTTAATCGCTATAGCTACATATGCTCTTAAACCACTTCTTCCCACAGTATTTTTCAGAATTATTTTAGGTATTCTACCTCCTTTATGTTTCCACATAAATTTTTGTTTCTTGTTTTCTCTTTTCTTTATTTCTTCTTTTTTTTTTTTTTTTTTGAGACAGAGTCTCACTACTTTGTCCGCCTTGATAGAGTGCTACAGTGTATACAGCAGGCGTCCTCAAACTGCGGCCTGCGGCCCACGTGAAGCGGTATGAATTGTATTTATTCCCATTTTGTTTTTTACTTCAAAATAAGATAGGTGCAGTGTGCATTGGAATTTGTTCATTGTTTGTTTGTTTGTTTTAACTATAGTCTGGTCCTCCAGTGGTCTGAGGGACAGTGAATTGGCCCCCTGTTTAAAAAGTTTGAGGACAAACTTTTTAACCACTGTAGACACTGGTCTACAGTGTCACAGCTCACAGCAACTTTAAACTCTTGGGCTCAAGTGATTCTCTTGCCTCAGACTCTCGAGTAGCTGGGACTACAGACATGTGCCACACCACCTGGCTGTTTTTAGAGAGTTGGTCTCCAACCTGTGAGCTCAGACAATCCATCTGCTTTGGCCTCCCCCAGTGCTACGATTACAGGTGTGAGCCACTGTGCCCAGCCTCCACATAAATTTTAGAATAATAATATCTGTATCTATCAAATCTGCCTATAGTTTTGATAGAAAATTTATAACCTACATACCAACTTTGGAAGATTTGGCATCTTTACTATGTTGAATCTTCCAGTCCTTGATCACAGCATGTCTCTCCATTAATGGAGAACTTCTTTGAATACTTTCATCAGTGTTGTACAATTTTTAGCATATAAATCCTATCCATATTTTGTTAGATCTGTAGCTAAATATTTAAAGAATTTTTTAGCAATTAAAAATAGTGTTGTATTTTCAATCTGTTCTTCTACACATTCTTTGTGAGTGTATACAAATACAGTTCCTTTTTTAATGTTTGTTGTATATCCTACAACTTTGGTGAACTCATTAGTGTTAGGAGTTTTTCATAAGCCTCTGGGTGTTCTGTATGTAGGCAATCATGTCATTGGCAAATAGAATTTTTTCTTTTCTGATCTGCATGACTTTATTTCCTTTACTTGACCTAATGAACTGCTTAAAAGAGCTAGAATTATGTTGCATAAGCCTGGTGAAAGCAGATACTTGACTTGTTCATGATCTTAAAGCAAAAGCATTCAATCTTCATGATGATGTATAATGTTTGCTATAGGTATTTTGTAATACTCTTTAGCATCACCTCTATTCCTGTTTTATCAAGAGTTTTTATCATTAATGATTGGCAAATGCTTTTTCTTTATAAGTGGTATTATCATTTGATATTTCTTTATCCTGCTAAGGTAGTAAATTCCATTAATTTATTCTAAATTACTGAATCAGGCGGCATCCTATATTGCTGAATTCTATTGGCGAATGTTTAATTAAGGATTCTTATGGCTATATTCTGGAGATACTGGTTTATAGTTTCCTTTTTGTCAATGAGTTTGTTTGGTTTTGATGGCATGGTAATGCTAGCTTCATAAAAGGAATTGGAAAAGGTTTCCTTGAATTCTGTTTTTTGAAAGAGATTATGTAAATTGCTGTTAATTCCTTTTTTCATTATTTGGTTTTGGAACCATGGTCACAAATTCTCCGAATAAACTATTTGGGCCTGGGTATTTCTATTTTGAGATTCTTTTAAATTATGAGTTCATTTGCTTAATAGTTTTGAGGCTACTCAAACTTTAATTCATATTGATTATTGTAGTAGTTTTGAGGTTTTTTTTTTGAGGGAGTGGTGCATTTCATCAAAGATTTCGAACGTATGTGTAAAACACACAGTACAGTATTTCCTCATTAAACTTTTGGTGTCTGCAGGGTCTGTAGTAGTGTGCCCTGACTCACTCCCAATACTAGTGATTTGCTGCTCTCTGTCTCTCTTTTTTCCTTCATCAGTCTTCTTGTTGGATGGTCGGCAGTTTTACATTTCATTGAAGCTTTTTGTTATTTTCACGTTTTTCTTTTTTTAAAAGAAAGCTCTATTGTTTCTCCATTATTTCTAAAATTTCCAATTTTAGTCATTTCTGCTCTTTAATTTTTGCTTCTTTCATGTTTATTTGCCTAAGTTCTTGAGGTGAGAATTTAGGCTATTTGTTTGAAACTTTGCTTCCTTTCCAATGCATTTAGTGCTCTCAATTTCTCCGAACTGACTTAGCTATGTCCCACAGATTTTTAATATACTTTATATTCATTATCATTCATGTTAATATTTTTTATTTCTACATTTCCATTGAGACTTCTTTTTTAACCTATGGGTTATGTAGAAGTGGGCTGTTTTAATAAGTTGGTATATATTCCAATCACCTTGAAGTGTTTCATTTTGATTTTATTATGGTTGGAGAACACTATATGATTTCAGTTCATTTAAATGTGTTGAGACTTTTTTATCCATGAAATGTGAACTATCTTGGTGTATGTTTCATATGCATTTGAAAATATAGTAGAACCCCTGTAGTTGACCAACTCTCTGCATTAACCTCATTAAGTTGGCCTAATCTTCACAGACCAAATATGCACCATAGGTACATGTCAGTACAATAGGCCTGTTCCTTATTTTGACCACCTCTATGTGTTGACCAGTTTATTCCAGTCCTTTGGGTGGTCAGCTTATAGAGGTTCTATGGTAATTTGTATTCTGCTGTTGTTGAAAGGAGTATTATAAAACTATCTGTTACATCCTATTGGTTGTTGGTGGTGAGTTCTTCTAATTTTCTGCCTAGTTGTTCTATGAGTTGAAAAGGGAATGTGAAAGTCCGTGACTCTAATTGTGAAGTTTTCTACTACTTTCTTCAGTTACATTATTTTTTGATTTTTGTAATTTGCAGCTGTGTGCTTGATACACAGTTAGGATTTTCCTCTTGGTAGATTGACCCTTTTGTCATTATATAATATTTATCTCTATCTCTAATACATTTATTTGCTTGGAAATCTACTTTATCTGCCATTAATACAGTGACTCCTCTGTATTTTTGATTAATATTTGCCTTATATATCTTTATTATTTTACTTTCAAGTTGTGTATAGTATTTTTTTAAGTGATTTTATTGTGTACAGTATTTTATTGGGGCATGATTTTTAACTCTATCAATCTGTCTTTAAATTTATGTTATTTGCGTTTAATTTTATTCACACTTAAAATATGTCTTAAGTCTGGCATTTTATTATTTTTTGTTTATACTCTTTTGTATTTCTCTTCTATTTTCTTTAAGTTATTTGAATAATTTTTAGAATTTTTTAAGTATATCTCTTTGCATAACAATTACAGTGGTCACTCTAAGTATTACACTATATATTCATAGCTTGTATATAATGTATTATTTTATCCCTTTAAGTGAAGTATAGAAATCTTACGTGCTTGTAGGTCCCCTTAAACTATGACAGATTTATAATATAACTGCCTTAAATATTTTTCTCTACATATATTCAGAGGCATATATGACATAAGTTTAGCTTTTATTGTCAAACATAATTTTAAAATCTTAAGAGAAGTAGGAATGCCTATTATATTAACTGTTCTTTTTCCCTCTTGATGTCCGAAGGTTACTTCTTTTATAATTTTTTCTAATTAACTCTTTGATTACACAGTGCTCAGAAACAAAATTTGCCTATAGGCATCATTCATACCAAAACATCTTCCTTTAATGCCTCATATTAAAAAAGTTAAATAATTTCCTTTAGCCACTGGTTTATATGGTAGGTCTGCATGTGACAAATTCTTAGTTTCCCATCACCTGAGGCTTTCTTGTTTTCCCTTCATTTCTAGAGAATGTTTTCACTGGATATAGGATTCTCATTGACAGTTACTTTCTTTCAGCATCTTTCAGCAAAAATCATGTTTTGCCATTTCCTTCTGGCTTCCATGTTTTCTGATGAGAAATTTAGTTACTGTAATTGTTTTCTCTGTGGGCAAAGCATCATTTTTCTGTGCCTGATTTCAAACTGGTTTTAGAGGTTAGTTTTCAGAAGTTTAAAACTAACATAGATTTCTCTGGATTTTTCCTGTAGGTTTCTGCCTCTTGACAAATCCGGGGATATTTTCCAGCATTATTTCAAGTACTTTTTTTCCCCCACCATCCCCTTTCTTCTCTGCATCTGGGATTCAAATTATATGAGAATTAAATCTTTTGTTATACTTCCACATGTTCCTGATCTGTTCCTGAGGTTATTTTTGTTTGTTTTATTTTGTTTTATTATGGTTTTTTTTAGTTTGTTTTTATTGTTCAGACTTGATAATTTCTATTTTATATTTTTGTTCACTGATTTTTTTCTCTCTTTGTTCTCCTTAACTATATTTTGGTTCACTGAATGTTTTTCCTCTGTCATTTTTATTCTGCTGTTTATTGACTGAGCATTTTGTTCATTGTGTTTTTTATTTCTAAAAGATATGTTTGGTTCTTCTCTAGATCTTTTCTTTTCTTTTTTTTTTTTTTTTTTGCTAAATCTGTTTTTTTCTTTTTTTTCATTTGTTTCAAGTGTATTTGTAATTGCTTGTTGAATCATGCTGATTATAGCTGTTTTTAAAAGTTTGATAACTTTGTCATCCACATGTTGACATGTATTGATAAGTTTTTTTTTCCCCCATCAATTTAAGATTTTTCTGGTTCTTTTTAATGACATTTTTTTGTATTGACACCTAGAGTTAGATTAACTCTGATACCACCCCAGCAGAGAGGAAAAGAGATACCTCATTACTGCAAGGTCAATTTGAAAGGCACCCCCCCACAGAGAGACCACTAATAACATGAAGAACAGGAGAGAGGACAAAGGGACCTCATTACTGGTTAATGAGGATTAAAGTTTAGCTTTCTACTTTGCCTTCCTTGATACTACCATGCATGGGCTTTGAGACACCTACTACAGCTTTCTAATTCTACCTTCCTCCTTCAGCCTCTGCTTCCATGGGTAAGACTAAAGTCATAGGTTGATCTATGGCGTTCCTCTGGAGTACAGCAGATAATATCCAGTAGTTTTCTCTCTTGCTTGAATGTCTGCTTCCAGGTTTTTTGGTAAAAGTAAAGAGAGCAGTCTTTTTTATTGGCTTTTTTTTTTTTTTTTTTTTTTTTTTTTTTTTTTATTTAGATATTGGCATTTATGTTTTTCTACATATTTT